>JAEUCK010006103.1:0-28179 GCA_017311455.1 Otocyon megalotis megalotis
GTATAGATCCTTTACCTCTTTGGTTAGGTTTATCCCTAGGTATCTTATGCTTTTGGGTGCAATTGTAAATGGGATTGACTCCTTAATTTCTCTTTCTTCAGTCTCATTGTTAGTGTATAGAAATGCCATTGATTTTGGGCATTGATTGTGTATCCTGCCACGCTACCAAATTGCTGTATGAGTTCTAGCAATCTTGGGGTGGAGATTTTTGGGTTTTCTATGTAGAGTATCATGTCATCGGCGAAGAGGGAGAGTTTGACTTCTTCTTTGCCAATTTGAATACCTTTAATGTCTTTTTGTTGTCCGATTGCTGAGGCTAGGACTTCAGTACTATGTTGAATAGCAGTGGTGAGAGTGGACATCCCTGTCTTGTTCCTGATCTTAGGCGAAAGGCTCCCAGTGCTTCCCCATTGAGAATGATATTTGCTGTGGGCTTTTCGTAGATGGCTTTTAAGATGTCGAGGAAAGTTCCCTCTATCCCTATACTCTGAAGGGTTTTGATCAGGAATGGATGTTTTATTTTGTCAAATGCTTTCTCTGCATCTAATGAGAGGATCATATGGTTCTTGGCTTTTCTCTTGCTGATATGATGAATCACATTGATTGTTTTACGAGTGTTGAACCAGCCTTGTGTCCCAGGGATAAATCCTACTTGGTCATGGTGAATAATTTTCTTAATGTACTGTTGGATCCTATTGGCTAGTATCTTGTTGAGAATTTTTGCATCCATGTTCATCAGGGATATTGGTCTGTAATTCTGCTTTTTGGTGGGGTACAGGTTAGTATTAAGGTTAGGGTTACGGTTAGGGTTAGTGTAAGGGTTACGGTACTGGTTACGTTTAGGGTTAGGGTTAGGTTTACGGTACAGTAAGGGTTACAGTTAGGGTTAGGTTTAGGGTTACTGTGAGGGTTGGGGTTCAGTTGTGGGTTAGGGTTACGGGTAGGGTTAGTGTTAGGGTTAGAGATAGGGTGAGAGTTATGGTACAGGTTAGGTTTACCTTTAGGGGTATGGTTACGGTACAGGTAAGGGTTAGGGTTAGGGTTAGCATTAGTTTTAGTGTTAGGGTTACTGTTAGGGTTAGGGTTAGGGTTACGGTACAGGTTATAGTTAGGGTTAAGTTAACGGTAGATGTTTGCGTTAGGCTAAGGGTTGGGGTTAGGGTTACGGTTAGTGTTATGGCACAGGTTAGGGATACGTTTACGGTTAGGGTTAGGGTTAGGGTTAGAGTTATTGTACAGGTTAGGGTTATGGTTAGGGTTAGTGTCAGGGTTAGGGTTAGATTTGCCATAGAGGTTAGGGTTAGGTTTAGGTTTATGGTACAGTTTGGTTTAGAATTAGAGTTAAGGTTAGGGTTAGGTTTAGGTTTATGGTACAGTTTGGTTTAGAGTTAGAGTTAAGGTTAGGTTTAGGGTTACGGTTCAGGTAATGGTTAGGGTTAGGGTTAGGGTTACGGTACAGAGTACGGTTAGAGTAAGAGTAAGGTTTAGGCTTATGGTACAATTTAGGGTTAGGGTTAGTGTTAGGGTTAGGGTTACAGTACAGGTTAGTGTTAGGGTTAGGGTTATGGTTAGGGTTAGGGTACAGGTTAAGGTTAGGGTTAGGCTTACAGTACGGTTTAGGGTTAGGTTTAGGAGTAGGGATAGGGTCACGGTACAGGTTAGGGTTAGTGTTAGGATTAGGGTTAGGGTTATGTTTGCCAGAGGTTCGATTTTGAGTTAGGGTTTGGGTACAGGTGAGGTTTAGAGTTAGGCTTAGTGTTAGGGTTAGGGTTACGGTACAGGTTAGGTTTAGGGATTGGTTACGGTACAGGGTAGGTTTAGGATTATGGTTAGGTTTACAGTACAAGTTAGGTTTAGGGTTAAGGTTAGTGTTAGGGTTACAGTTACGGTAGAGGCTATGTTAGGTTTAGGTTTAGCGTTAGGGTTAGGGTTACTGTACAGTTTAATATTAAGTTTAAGTTTAGGGTTACGGTTAGGGTTATGGTAGTGGTTAGTGTTAGGGTTAGGGTTGGGTTTATGTTACGGTTAGGGTAACGGTACAGTTTAGGGTTACGGTTAGGGTTAGGGTTAGGCTTACGGTATAGGATAGCATAAGGTTAGGGTTAGGGTTAAGTTTAGATTTACGGTACAGGTTAGGGTTCGGGTTAGTGTGACGGTGCATGTTAGGGATACGTTTAGGGTTAGGGTTAGGGGTAGGTTAGGGTTAGGGTTAGGTTTGCCATAGAGGTTAGAGTTAGGGTAGGGATTGGGTTTAGGGTTACAGTTAGGCTAACGGTACAGGTTAAGGTTACGGTTAGGGTTAGGGTTTGGTTTACAGTATAGGATAGCATTAAGGTTAGGAGTAGGGTTAGGGTTGGGTTATGGTACAGGTTAGGGTTAAGGTTAGCGTTACTGCTACATTTAGGGTTAGGGTTAGGGTTACAGTACAGGTTATGTTTAGGGATAGGTTTAGGGTTACGGTAGAGGTTAGGGTTAGGGTTAGGTTTAGTTTTAGGGTGAGGGTTACGGTACAGTTTGGGTTTAGGTTTAGATTTAGGGTAAGGGTTAGTGTTAGGGTTATTGTACAGTTTAGGTTTACGGTTAGGGTTAGGTTTAGGTTTAGGTTTAGGGTTAGGGTTAGGGTTACGGTAGTGTTTAGGGTTAGGGTTGGGTTTTGGGTTACGGTTAGGAAATGGCACAGGTCAGGGTTACGGTTAGGGTTAGGGTTCGGGTTACGTTATAGGATAGCATTAAGGTTTGGGTTAGGGTTAGGGTTAGGGTTACGGTACAGGTTAGGTTTAAGGTTAGCGTTACTGTTAGGGTTAGGGTTAGGGTTAGGGTAGGGTTACGGTACCGGTTAGGATTAGGGTTAGGTTTAGGATTAGGGTTATGGTCCAGGTTATAGTTAGTGTTTTGGTTAGGGTTAGGGTTACGGAACAGGTTAGGGTTAGGTTTAGGGTTATGGTTAGGGTTACGGTACAGGTTAGGGTTAAGGTTTTAGTTTGGGTTAGGGTTAGGGTTAGGGTCGGTACAGCTTAGGTTTAGGTTTAGGGGTAGGGTTAGGGATACGGTACAGGTTAGTATTAAGGTTAGGGTTACAGTTAGTGTTAGGGTAAGGGTTACGGTACTGGTTATGTTTAGGGTTAGGGTTAGGTTTACGGTACAGGTAAGGGTTACAGTTAGGGTTAGGGTTAGGGTTACTGTGAGGGTTAAGGTACAGTTGTGGTTTAGGGTTACGGGTAGGGTTAGTGTTCGGGTTAGAGATAGGGTGAGGGTATGGTACAGGTTAGGTTTACCTTTAGGGCTATGGTTACGGTACAGGTAAGGGTTAGGGTTAGGGTTAGCATTAGTTTTAGTGTTAGGGTTACTGTTTGGGTTAGGGTTAGGGTTATTGTACAGTTTAGGTTTAGGGCTGGGTTAGGGTTAGGGTTACGGTACAGGAAAGGGTTAGGTTTAGTGTTAGGATTAGGGTTAGGGTTATGTTTGCCAGAGGTTATATTTTGAGTTAGGGTTTGGGTACAGGTGAGGTTTAGAGTTAGGCTTAGTGTTAGGGTTAGGATTACAGTACAGATTAGGTTTATGGATAGGGTTATGGTACAGGGTAGGGTTAGGATTATGGTTAGGGTTACTGTACAAGTTCGGGTTAGGGTTAGGGTTAGTGTTAGGGTTACGGTTACGGTAGAGGCTATGGTTAGGTTTAGGGTTAGCGTTAGGTTTAGGGTTACTGTACAGTTTAATACTAAGTGTAAGGTTAGGGTTACGGTTAGGGTTACGGTAGTGGTTAGGGTTACGGTACAGGTTAGGTTGAGGGTAAGGGTTAGGGTTACATTACAGTTTAGGGTTAAGGTAAAGGTTAGGATTAGGTTTAGGGTGAGGGTTACGGTCCAGGTTGGTTTAGGTTTAGGGATAGGGTTAGGGTTAGGGTTAGGTTTAGGATTAGGGTTACGGTGCAGGTTAGTGTTAGGGTTAGGGTTAAGGTTACCGTTAAGTGTAGGGTTAGGATTATGGTTAGGATTACTGTACTAGTTCGGGTTAGGTTTAGGGTTAGTGTTAGCGTTACGGTTACGGTAGAGACTATGGTTAGGTTTAGGGTTACTACCGGTTAGGTTTAGGGTTAGGGTTAGGGTTAGGTTTAGTGTTACGGAACAGGTTAGGGTTAGGGTTAGGGTTACGGTACAGGTTAGGGTTAGGGTTAGGTTTAGGGTAGGGTTAGAGTTATGGTACTGTTTAGGGTTAAGTTTAGGGTTAGGGTTAGGGTTAGGGTTACGGTAGTTGTTAGGGTTAGGGTTAGGGTTGGGTTTAGGGTTACGGTTAGGGTAATGGTACAGGTTATGTTTACGGTAGGTTTAGGGTTTAGTTTACGGTATAGGATAGCATTAAGGTTAGGAGTAGGGTTAGGGTTGGTATACGGTACAGGTTAAGGTAAAGGTTAGCTTTACTGGTAGGGTTAGGGTTAGGGTTACGGTACCGGTTAGGTTTAGGGTTAGGTTTAGGATTAGGGTTATGGTCCAGGTTATAGTTAGTGTTTTGGTTAGGGTTAGGGTTAAGGAACAGGTTAGGGTTAGGTTTAGGGGTAGGGTTAGGATTACGGTACTGGTTAGGGTTAAGGTTAGCGTTACTGTTAGGGTTAGGGTTACGGTACCGGTTAGGTTTAGTATTATGGTTAGGTATAGGGTTACGGTACAGATAGGGTTAGGGTTAGGGTTAGGGTTAGGGTCGGTACAGGTTAGGTTTAGGTTTAGGGGTAGGGTTAGTGATACGGTACAGGTTAGTATTAAGGTTAGGGTTACAGTTAGTGTTAGGGTAAGGGTTACGGTACTGGTTACGTTTAGGGTTAGGGTTAGGTTTACGGTACAGGTAAGGGTTACAGTTAGGGTTAGGGTTAGGGTTACTGTGAGGGTTGGGGTACAGTTGTGGGTTAGGGTTATGGGTAGGGTTAGTGTTCGGGTTAGAGATAGGGTGAGGGTTATGGTACAGGTTAGGTTTACCTTTAGGGGTATGGTTACGGTACAGGTAAGGGTTAGGGTTAGGGTTAGCATTAGTTTTAGTGTTAGGGTTACTGTTTGGGTTAGGGTTAGGGTTACAGTACAGGTTACAGTTAGGGTTAAGGTTACGGTAGATGTTTGGGTTTGGCTTAGGGTTGGGGTTAGGGTTACGGTTAGTGTTATGGCACAGGTTAGGGATACTTTTACGGTTAGGGTTAGTGTTATTGTACAGGTTAGGGTTATGGTTAGGGTTAGTGTCAGGGTTAGGGTTAGTTTTGCAATAGAGGTTAGGGTTAGGTTTAGGGTTAGGGTACAGGTTAGGTTTAGAGTTAGAGTTAAGGTTAGGGTTAGGGTTACGGTTCAGGCAATGGTTAGGGTTAGGGTTAGGGATACGGTACAGAGTAGGGTTAGAGTTAGAGTTAGGTTTAGGTTTATGGTACAATTTAGGGTTAGGGTTAGTGTTAGGGTTAGGGTTACGGTACAGGTTAGTGTTAGGATTAGGATTATGGTTAGTGTTAGGGTACAGGTTAGGATTAGGGTTACAGTACTGTTTAGGGTTAGGGTTAGGAGTAGGGATAGGGTTAAGTACAATTTAGGGTTAGGTTTAGGGGTAGGGTTAGGGTTAGGTTTAGGGTTATTGTACAGTTTAGGTTTAGGGTTAGGGTTAGGGTTACGGTACAGGTAAGGGTTAGGTTTAGTGTTAGGATTAGGGTTAGGGTTATGTTTGCCAGAGGTTATATTTTGAGTTAGGGTTTGGGTACAGGTGAGGTTTAGAGTTAGGCTTAGTGTTAGGGTTAGGATTACAGTACAGATTAGGTTTATGGATAGGGTTATGGTACAGGGTAGGGTTAGGATTATGGTTAGGGTTACTGTACAAGTTCGGGTTAGGGTTAGGGTTAGTGTTAGGGTTACGGTTACGGTAGAGGCTATGGTTAGGTTTAGGGTTAACGTTAGGTTTAGGGTTACTGTACAGTTTAATACTAAGTGTAAGGTTAGGGTTACGGTTAGGGTTACGGTGTGGTTAGGGTTACGGTACAGGTTAGGTTGAGGGTAGGGGTTAGAGTTACGTTACAGGTTAGGGTTAAGGTAAAGGTTAGGATTAGTTTAGGGTGAGGGTTACGGTACAGGTTGGTTTAGGTTTAGGGATAGGGTTAGGGTTAGGTTTAGGATTAGGGTTACGGTGCAGGTTAGTGTTAGGGTTAGGGTTAAGGTTACCGTTAAGTGTAGGGTTAGGATTATGGTTAGGATTACTGTACTAGTTCGGGTTAGGTTTAGGGTTAGTGTTAGCGTTACGGTTACGGTAGAGACTATGGTTAGGTTTAGGGTTACTACCGGTTAGGTTTAGGGTTAGGGTTAGGGTTAGGTTTAGTGTTACGGAACAGGTTAGGGTTAGGGTTAGGGTTACGGTACAGGTTAGGGTTAGGGTTAGGTTTAGGGTAGGGTTAGAGTTATGGTACTGTTTAGGGTTAAGTTTAGGGTTAGGGTTAGGGTTAGGGTTACGGTAGTTGTTAGGGTTAGGGTTAGGGTTGGGTTTAGGGTTACGGTTAGGGTAATGGTACAGGTTATGTTTACGGTAGGTTTAGGGTTTAGTTTACGGTATAGGATAGCATTAAGGTTAGGAGTAGGGTTAGGGTTGGTATATGGTACAGGTTAAGGTAAAGGTTAGCTTTACTGGTAGGGTTAGGGTTAGGGTTACGGTACCGGTTAGGTTTAGGGTTAGGTTTAGGATTAGGGTTATGGTCCAGGTTATAGTTAGTGTTTTGGTTAGGGTTAGGGTTAAGGAACAGGTTAGGGTTAGGTTTAGGGGTAGGGTTAGGGTTACGGTACTTGTTAGGGTTAAGGTTAGCGTTACTGTTAGGGTTAGGGTTATGGTACCGGTTAGGTTTAGTATTATGGTTAGGTATAGGGTTACGGTACTGATAGGGTTAGGGTTAGGGTTAGGGTTAGGGTTAGGGTCGGTACAGGTTAGGTTTAGGTTTAGGGGTAGGGTTAGGGATACAGTACAGGTTAGTATTAAGGTTAGGGTTACAGTTAGTGTTAGGTAAGGGTTACGGTACTGGTTACGTTTAGGGTTAGGGTTAGGTTTACGGTACAGGTAAGGGTTACAGTTAGGGTTAGGGTTAGGGTTACTGTGAGGGTTGGGGTACAGTTGTGGGTTAGGGTTACAGGTAGGGTTAGTGTTCGGGTTAGAGATAGGGTGAGGGTTATGGTACAGGTTAGGTTTACCTTTAGGGGTATGGTTACGGTACAGGTAAGGGTTAGGGTTAGGGTTAGCATTAGTTTTAGTGTTAGGGTTACTGTTTGGGTTAGGGTTAGGGTTAGGGTTATTGTACAGTTTAGGTTTAGGGTTAGGGTTAGGGTTAGGGTTACGGTACAGGTAAGGGTTAGGTTTAGTGTTAGGATTAGGGTTAGGGTTATGTTTGCCAGAGGTTATATTTGAGTTAGGGTTTGGGTACAGGTGAGGTTTAGAGTTAGGCTTAGTGTTAGGGTTAGGGTTACAGTACAGATTAGGTTTATGGATAGGGTTATGGTACAGGGTAGGGTTTGGATTATGGTTAGGGTTACTGTACAAGTTCGGGTTAGGGTTAGGGTTAGTGTTAGGGTTACGGTTACGGTAGAGGCTATGGTTAGGTTTAGGGTTAGCGTTAGGTTTAGGGTTACTGTACAGTTTAATACTAAGTGCAAGGTTAGGGTTACGGTTAGGGTTACGGTAGTGGTTAGGGTTACGGTACAGGTTAGGTTGAGGGTAAGGGTTAGGGTTACGTTACAGGTTAGGGTTAAGGTAAAGGTTAGGATTAGGTTTAGGGTGAGGGTTACGGTACAGATTGGTTTAGGTTTAGGGATAGGGTTAGGGTTAGGTTTAGGATTAGGGTTACGGTGCAGGTTAGTGTTAGGGTTAGGGTTACGGTTACCGTTAAGTGTAGGGTTAGGATTATGGTTAGGGTTACTGTACAAGTTCGGGTTAGGGTTAGGGTTAGTGTTAGGGTTAAGGTTACGGTAGAGGCTATGGTTAGGTTAGGGTTACGGTACCGGTTAGGTTTAGGGTTAGGGTTAGGTTTAGTGTTACGGAACAGGTTAGGGTTAGGGTTAGGGTTACGGTACAGGTTAGGGTTAGGTTTAGGGTAGGGTTAGAGTTACGGTACTGTTTAGGGTTAAGTTTAGGGTTAGGGTTAGGGTTAGGGTTACGGTAGTTGTTAGGGTTAGGGTTAGGGTTGGGTTTAGGGTTACGGTTAGGGTAATGGTACAGGTTATGTTTACGGTAGGTTTAGGGTTTAGTTTACGGTGTAGGTAGCATTAAGGTTAGGAGTAGGGTTAGGGTTGGTATACGGTACAGGTTAAGGTAAAGGTTAGCTTTACTGGTAGGGTTAGGGTTATGGTTACGGTACCGGTTAGGTTTATGGTTAGGGTTAGGTTTAGGTTTACGGTACAGGTTAGGGTTAGTGTTAGGGTTATGGTTATGGTAGAGGTTACGGTTAGGGTTAGGGTTAGGTTTAGATTTAGGGTGAGGGTTACGGTACAGTTTGGGTTTAGGTTTAGGTTTAGGGTTAGGGTTAGGTTTAGGGTTAGCGTTAGGGTTATTGTACAGTTTAGGTTTATGGTTAGGGTTAGGGGTAGCATTAGGGGTAGGGTTAGTGTTGCGGTACAGGTTAGGGTTAGGATTAGTGTTAGGATTAGGGTTAGGGTTATATTTGCCATAGAGGTTAGATTTTGAGTTACGGTTAGGGTACAGGTTAGGTTTAGATTTAGGGTTAGGTTTAGGGTACGGTACCGGTTAGGGTTAGTTTTAGGGTTAGTGTTAGGGTTACGGTACACGCTAGGGTTAGGTTTAGGGTTAGCGTTAGGGTTAGGGTTACTGTACAGTTTAGTGTTAAGTTTAAGTTTAGGGTTAGGGTTAGGGTTACGGTAGTGTTTAGGGTTAGGGTTTGGTTTGGGTTTAGGGTTACGGATAGGGTTAGGGTTAGGCTTATCGTAGGATAGCCTTAGGTTAGGGGTAGGGTTAGGTTTAGATTTATGGTACAGGTTAGGGTTAGGGTTAGGGTTAGGGTTGCAGTACTGTTAGGTTTAGGGTTATTGTTAGGTTAGGGTTAGGGTTACGGTATAGGTTAGTGTTAGGGTTAGGATTACGGTAGTTTTTAGGGTTAAGGTTAGGGTTGGGTTTAGGGTTACGGTTCGGGTAACGGTCCAGGTTAGGGTTATGGTTAGGGTTAGAGTTCGGGTTACGGTATAGGATAGCATTAAGTTTAGGTTTAGGGTTAGGGTTAGGTTAGTGTTAGGGTTACGGTTACTGTAGAGGCTATGGTTAGGTTTAGGGTTAGCGTTAGGTTTAGGGTTACTGTACAGTTTAATACTAAGTGCAGGTTAGGGTTACGGTTAGGGTTACGGTAGTGGTTAGGGTTACGGTACAGGTTAGGTTGAGGGTAAGGGTTAGGGTTACGTTACAGGTTAGGGTTAAGGTAAAGGTTAGGATTAGGTTTAGGGTGAGGGTTACGGTACAGATTGGTTTAGGTTTAGGGATAGGGTTAGGGTTAGGTTTAGGATTAGGGTTACGGTGCAGGTTAGTGTTAGGGTTAGGGTTAAGGTTACCGTTAAGTTTAGGGTTAGGATTATGGTTAGGGTTACTGTACAAGTTCGGGTTAGGGTTAGGGTTAGTGTTAGGGTTAAGGTTACGGTAGAGGCTATGGTTAGGTTAGGGTTACGGTACCGGTTAGGTTTAGGGTTAGGGTTAGGGTTAGGTTTAGTGTTACGGAACAGGTTAGGGTTAGGGTTAGGGTTACGGTACAGGTTAGGGTTAGGTTTAGGGTAGGGTTAGAGTTACGGTACTGTTTAGGGTTAAGTTTAGGGTTAGGGTTAGGGTTAGGGTTACGGTAGTTGTTAGGGTTAGGGTTAGGGTTGGGTTTAGGGTTACGGTTAGGGTAATGGTACAGGTTATGTTTACGGTAGGTTTAGGGTTTAGTTTACGTGTAGGATAGCATTAAGTTTAGGAGTAGGGTTAGGGTTGGTATACGGTACAGGTTAAGGTAAAGGTTAGCTTTACTGGTACGGTTAGGGTTATGGTTACGGTACTGGTTAGGTTTAGGGTTAGGGTTAGGTTTAGATTTACGGTACAGGTTATGGTTAGGGTTAGGGTTATGGTTATGGTAGAGGTTACGGTTAGGGTTAGGGTTAGGTTTAGGCTTAGGGTGAGGGTTATGGTACAGTTTGGGTTTAGTTTTAGGTTTAGGGTTAGGGTTAGGTTTAGGGTTAGCGTTAGGGTTATTGTACAGTTTAGGTTTATGGTTAGGGTTAGGGGTAGCGTAAGGGGTAGGGTTAGTGTTACGGTACAGGTTAGGGTTAGGATTAGTGTTAGTATTAGGGTTAGGGTTATATTTGCCATAGAGGTTAGATTTTGAGTTACGGTTAGGGTACAGGTTAGGTTTAGATTTAGGGTTAGGTTTAGGGTACGGTACAGGTTAGGGTTAGTTTTAGGGTTAGTGTTAGGGTTACGGTATACGCTAGGGTTAGGTTTAGGGTTAGCGTTACGGTTAGGGTTACTGTACAGTTTAGTGTTAAGTTTAAGTTTAGGGTTAGGGTTAGGGTTATGGTAGTGTTTAGGGTAGGGTTTGGGTTGGGTTTAGGGTTACGGATATGGTTAGGGTTAGGCTTATCGTAGGATAGCCTTAGGTTAGGGGTAGGGTTAGGTTTAGATTTATGGTACAGGTTAGGGTTAGGGTTAGTGTTAGGGTTACAGTACCGGTTAGGTTTAGGGTTATTGTTAGGTTAGGGTTAGGGTTACGGTATAGGTTAGTGTTAGGGTTAGGGTTATGGTAGTGTTTAGGGTTAAGGTTAGGGTTGGGTTTAGGGTTACGGTTCGGGTAACGGTCCCGGTTAGGGTTATGGTTAGGGTTAGAGTTCGGGTTATGGTATAGGATAGCATTAAGTTTAGGGTTAGGGTTAGGGTTAGGGTTACGGTACAGGTTAGGGTTAAGGTTAGCGTTACTGTTAGGGTTAGGGTTAGGGTTAGGGTTACGGTACCGGTTAGGTTTAGGGTTAGGTTTAGCATTAGGGTTATGGTCCAGGATATAGTTAGGGTTTTGGTTCAGGGTTAGTGTTTCGGAACAGGTTAGGGTTAGGTTTAGGGTAGGGGTAGTGTTACGGTACAGGTTAGGGTTAAGGTTAGCATTACTCTTAGGGTTAGGTTTAGGGTTACGGTACCGGTTAGGTTTATTGTTATGGTTAGGTTTAGGGTTACGGTACAGGTTAGGTTTAGGGTTAGGGTTCGGGTAAGGATTAGGATTAGGGTTATGAAACAGGTTAGGGTTAGGTTTAGGGGTAGGGTTAGGGTTACGGTACAGGTTAGGATTAAGGTTAGGTTTACTGTTAGTGTTAGGGTAAGTGTTACGGTACTGGTTATGTTTAGGGTTAGGGTTATGTTTACAGTACAGGTAAGGTTTACAATTAGGGTTTAGGTTAGGGTTACGGTAAGGGTTGCGTTACATTGTGGGTTAGGGTACGGGTAGTGTTAGTGTTAGGGTTAGAGTTGGGGTTAGGGTTACGGTACTGGTTAGGTTTACCTTTAGGGGTATGGTTACGGTAAAGGTAAGTGTTAGGGTTCGGGTTAGCCTTAGGGTTAGTGTTAGGGTTAGTGTTAGGGTTAGGGTTAGGTTGAGGGTTACGGTACAGTTTACAATTAGGGTTAGGGTTACGGTTACGGTAGATGTTTGGGTTAGGCTTAGGGTTGGTGTTACGGCTACGGTTAGGGTTATGGTACAGGTTAGGATACGTTTACGGTTAGGTTTAGGGTTAGGGTTAGGGTTAGTGTTATGGTACAGGTTAGGGTTAGGTTTAGGGTTAATGTTAGGGTTAGGCTTAGTTTTGCCATAGAATTAGGGTTAGATTTAGGGTTAGGGTTAAGGTTAGGTTTAAAGTTAGAGTTAAGGTTAAGGTTAGGGATACGGTTCAGGTAATGGTTAGGGTTAGGGTTAGGGTTACGGTACAGGTTAGTGTTAGGGTTAGGGTTTTGGTTAGGATTAGGGTTACGGAACAGGTTAGGGTTAGGTTTAGGGTTAGGGTTTCGGTACAGCTTAGTGTTAAGGTTCGTTTTAGTGTTAGGGTTAGGCTTACGGTACATGTTAGGATTAGATTTAGGTTTAGGTTTAGGGTTAGGGTTATTGTACAGTTTAGGTTTAGGGTTAGGGTTAGGGTTAGGGTTAGGGTTAGTGTTACGGTACAGGTTAGGGTTAGTGTTAGTGTTAGGATTAGGGTTAGGGTTATGTTTGCCAGAGGTTAGATTTTGAGTTAGGGTTTGGGTACAGTTGAGGTTTAGAATTAGGCTTAGGGTCAGGGTTAGGGTTACGGTACAGGTTAGGTTTAGGGATAGGGTTACGGTACAGGGTAGGGTTAGGATTATGGTTAGGGTTACGGTACAATTTAGGGTTACGGTTAGGGTAAGTGTTAGGGTTACGTTTACGGTAGAGACTATGGTTAATTTTAGGGTTAGAGTTAGGGTTAGGATTACTGTAAAGTTTAATGTTAAGTTTAAGGTTAGGGCTAGGGTTAGTGTTACGTTAGTGGTTAGGGTTAGGGTTAAGGTTGGGTCTAGGGTTACGCTTAGGGTAATGGTACAGGTTTTGGTTACGGTTAAGGTTAGGGTTCGGGTTACGGTATAGGATAGCATTATGGTTAGGGTTAGGGTTAGGGTTAGTGTGACGGTACAGGTTAGGGTTAAGTTTAGCGATACAGTTAGGGTTAGGGTTAGGGTTACGTTACAGGTTAGGGTTAGTTTTAGGGGTAGGCTTAGGGTTACGGTACAGGTTATGGTTAAGTTTAGGGTTACTGTTAGGGTTATGTTTAAGGTTACGGTACCGGTTAGGTTAGGGTTAGGTTAAGGGTTACGGTTGAGGTTACGGATAAGTTTTGGTTTAGGGTTAGGGTTAGGGTTACGGTATAGGATAGCATTTGGTTTAGGGTTAGGGTTAGGGTTAGGGTTACGGTACAGTTTGGAGTTAGGTTTAGGAGTAGGGTTAGGGTTATGATACTGGTTAGGGTTAAGGTTAGGGTTACTATTAGTGTTAGGGTTATGGTACCGGTTAGGTTTACTGTTAGGGTTAGGTTTAGGTTACGGTACAGGTTATGGTTAGGGTTAGGGTTAGGGTTACGGTGTAGGTTAAGGTTCGGTGTAGGGGTAGGGTACGGGTTACGGTACAGGTTAGGGTTAAGGTTAAGGTTAGGTTACTGTTAGGTTTAGGGTTAGGTTTACGGTACAAGTTAGGGTTAGGGTTAGGGTTAGGGTTACGGTACAGGTTAGGGTTAGGGTTAGGGTTAGTTTTGGGGTTAGGGTTAGGGTTAGGTTAAGGGTTATGGTTAGGGGTAGGGTTACCGTACTGGTTAGTGTCAGGGTTAGGGTTACGGTTAGGGTTAGGGTTGCGTTACAGTTTATGGTTAGGGTTAGGGTTATGGTTACTGTACAGTTTAGGGTTAGTGTTAGGGTTAGTGTTGCGGTACTGGTTAGGGTTATGGTTACGGTTACGGTACGGTACACGTTAGCATTAGGTTTAGGGTTAGTCTTAGGGTTATGGTACAAGTTATGGTTACGGTTAGGTTTAGGGTTAGGGTTAGTGTATAGGTTAGCAGAAGGTTTAGGGTTAGGGTTAGGTTTAGGGTTACGGTACAGGTAGGGTTAAGGTTAGGGTTAGGGTTAGGGTTAGGGTTACGGTACAGGTTTGGGTTAAGTTTAGGGTTTAGGGTTAGGATTAGGGTACCATACAGGTTAGGGTTATGGCTGTGTTTAGGGTTATGGTTACGGAACAAGTTAGGATTATGGTTACGGTTAGGGTTAGGGTCAGGGTTTAGGTTATGGTTACGTTTTAGGTTAGCGTTAGGGTTAGGGTTACCTTTAGGGTTACAATACAGGTTAGTTTTAGGTTATTGTTAGGGTGTGGGGTAGGTTTATGGTAAAGATTAGGGTTAGGGTTAGAGTTACGGTTACGATACAAGTTAGGGTTAGGCTAAGGGTTAGGATTAGTGTTAAAGTACAGGTTAGGTTTAGGGTTAGTGGTAGAGTTACGGTACAGGTTAGGGTTATGGTTAGGTTTAGGGTTAGGTTTACTGTAAAGTTTAATGTTAAGTTTAAGGTTAGGGTTAGGATAGGGTTAGGTTTAGGGTTATGGTACAGGTTAGGATTAGGGTTAGGTTTATGGTACAGGTTAGGGTTAGGTTTAGGGTTATGGTCAGGGTTACGTTACCGGTTAGGGTTAGGTTTAGGGTTAGGTCAGGGTTACGTTACCGGTTAGGGTTAGGTTTAGGGTTAGGGTTAGGGTTATGGTACAGGGTAGGGTTAGGATTATGGTTAGCGTTAAGGTACAAGTTAGGGTTAGGGTTAGGTTTAGTGTTAGGGTTACGGTTACAGTAGAGGCTATGGTTAGATTTAGGGTTAGGGTTAGGGTTACGGTACTGGTTAGGGTTAGGGTTAGGGTTGGTTTTAGGGTTACGGTTAGGGTAACGGGACAGGTTAGGGTTACGGTTAGTGTTAGGGTTAGGCTTACGGTATAGGATAGCATTAAGGTTAGGGGTAGGGTTAGTTTTAGTGTTATGGTACAGGTTAGGGTTAGGGTTACGGTACAGTTTAGGGTTAGTTTTAGGAGTAGGGTTTGGGTTACGGTATAGGATAGCATTAAGAGTAGGGTTAGGGTTAGGGTTGGGTTATGGTACAGGTTAGGGATAAGGTTAGCGTTACTGGTAGGGTTAGGGTTAGGGTTACAGTACCGGTTAGGCTTAGGGTCAGGTTTAGGATTAGGTTTATGGTACAGGTTTGGTTAGGGTTAGGGTTAGGGTTAGGGTTACGGTAGTGGTTAGGGTTAGGGTTAGGGTTGGGTTTAGGGTTATGGTTAGGGTAACGGTATAGGTTAGGGTTACGGTTAGTGTTAGGGTTAGGCTTACGGTATAGGATAGCTTTAAGGTTAGGTGTAGGGTTAGTTTTAGGGTTACGGTACAGGTTAGGGTTAGGGTTAGGGTTACAGTACAGGTTAGGGTTCGGTTGAGGGACAGGTTAGGGTTATGGTACAGGTTAGGGTTAAGGTTAGGTTCACTGTTAGGTTTAGGATTTTGGTACCGTTTAGGTTTAGGGTTAGGTTTAGGGTTAGGGTTAAGGTACAGCTTATGGTTAGGTTGGGGTTAGGCTAACGGTACAGGTAGGATTAGGTTTAGGGGTAGGGTTAGTGTTACTGTATAGTTTAGGGTTAAGTTTAGGTTTAGGGTTAGGGATAAGGTCACAGTACTTGTTAAGGTTAGGGTTACGGTTGGGTTTCGGGTTACGGTAAGGGTAACGGTACAGGTTAGGGTTACGGTTAGGGTTAGGGTTTGGGTTACGGTATAGGATAGCATTAAGGGTAGGGTTAGGTTTAGGGTTGGGTTACGGTACAGGTTAGGGATAAGGTTAGCGTTACTGGTAGGGTTAGGGTTAGGGTTACAGTACCGGTTAGGCTTAGGGTCAAGTTTAGGATTAGCATTATGGTACAGGTTATGGTTAGGGTTAGGGTTAGGGTTACGGTAGAGGTTAGGGTTAGTGTTAGGGTTGGTTTTAGGGTTATGGTTAGGGTAACGGTATAGGTTAGGGTTACGGTTAGTGTTAGGGTTAGGCTTACGGTATAGGATAGCATTAAGGTTAGGGGTAGGGTTAGTTTTAGGGTTACGGTACAGGTTAGGGTTAGGGTTAGGGTTACTGTACAGGTTAGGGTTGGGTTTAGGGGCGGGTTAGGGTTACGGTACAGGTTAGGGTTAAGGTTAGGTTCACTGTTAGGGTTAGGGTTTCGGTACCGTTTAGGTTTAGGGTTAGGTTTAGGGTTAGGGTTACGGTACAGCTTATGGTTAGGTTGGGGTTAGGCTTACGGTACAGGTTAGGGTTACGTTTAGGGCTAGGGTTAGAGTTATGTTACAGGTTAGGGATAAGGTTAGGGTTACTGTGAGGGTTAGGTTTAGTGTTACGGTACCGGTTAGGTTAGGGTTAGGTTTAGGGTTACGGTACAGTTGATGGTTAGGTTTAGGGTTAGAGTGAGGGTTACGGCACAGGTTAGGGTTAGGGTTAGTTTTAGGGTTACGGTTGAGGTTACGGATAAGTTTCGGTTTAGGGTTAGGTTTAGGGTTACGGTATAGTATAGCATTAGGTTTAGGATTAGGGTTTGGTTAGGGTTACGGTACAGTTTAGGGTTAGGGTTTGGGTCAGGTTGAGGGTTACAGTACAGGTTAGGGTTAGGTTTAGGTGTAGGGTTAGGGTTTCAGTACAGGTTTGTTTAAGGTTAGGGTTACTGTTAGGTTTAGGGTTAGAGTTACGGTACCGGATAGGTTAGTGTTAGGGTTAGGGTTATGTTTAGGTTTGCCATAGAGGTTAGATTTAGAGGTAGGGTTATGGTACAGGTTACGGTTACGGTTAGTGTAGTGTTTTGGTACAGCTTAGGTTTAGGGTTAGGGTTCGTGTTACGGTACAGGTAAGGCTTACGTTTAGGGTTACGGTTACGGTTAGGGTTGCGGTACAGTTTTGGGTTAGGGTTACGAGTAGGGTTATGGTTAGTGTTAGGTTTAGTGTTTGTTTTATGGTACAACTTAGGGTTAGGGTTAGGGTTAGTGTTAGGGTTAGGGTTAGGGTACAGTTTAGGATTAGGTTTAGGTTTAGGGTTAGGGTTAGGGTTAGGTTTAGGGTTATGGTTAGGTGTAGGGTTACCGTACAGTTTAGTGTCAGGTTTAGGGTTAGGGTTAGGGTTAGGGTTAGGGCTTGGGTTGCAGTACAGGTTATGGTTAGGGTTAGGGTTAAGGTTACCATACAGTTTAGGGTTAGGGTAAGGGTTAGGCTTGTGGTACAGTTTAGTGTTAGTGTTAGGGTTATGGTTATGGTACAGGTTAGCATTAGGTTTAGGGTTAGGGTTAGGGTTACAGTACAAGTTACGGTTACGGTTAGGTTTAGGGTTAGGGTTAGTCCATAGGTTAGCAGAAGTTTTAGGGTTACGGTTAGGTTTAGGGTTACGGTACAGGTTAGGGTTAGGGTTAGGGTTATGGTTACGGTACAGGTTACGGTTAGGGTTAGGGGTAGGGTTAGGGTTATGGTGTAGGTTAGGGTTAAGGATATGGTTAGCGTTAGGGTTAGGGTACCATACAAGTTAGGGTTATGGCTATGGTTAGGGTTAGGGTTACGGAACAAGTTAGGCTTACGTTAAGGTTTTGGTTTAGGGTTACGTTATAACTTAGCGTTAGGGTTAGGGTTAGTTTTAGGGTTACGGTACAGGTTAGGGATAGGGATAGGGGTAGGGTTTGCGGTAGGTTTACGGTACAGTTTTGGGTTAGGGTTAGAGTTACGGTTACGATACAAGTTAGGGTTAGGTTTAGGGTTAGGATTATGGTTACAGTACAGGTTAGGTTTAGGGTTAGTGGTAGGGTTAGGGTTAGGGTTACAGTTCAGGGTATGGTTAGGTTTAGGGTTAGGCTTACGGAACAAGTTAGGGTTAGGGTTAGGGTTAGGGTTAGGGTTAGGTTTAGGTTTACGGTACAGGTTAGTGTTAGGGTTAGGGTTGGGGTTAGGGTTAGTGTTATGGTTAGGGGTAGGGGTACCGTACAAGGTAGTGTCAGTGTTAGGTTTAGTGTTTCGGTTAGGGTTAGGGTTGCGGTACAGGATAGGTTTAGGTTTAGGGTTAGGGTTACCGTACAATTTAGGGTTAGGGTTAGGGTTAGGGTTGTGTTACAGGTTAGGGTTAGGTTTCGGGTTACAGTTACGGTACAAGTTAGCATTAGGTATAGGGTTAGGGTTAGGGTTACGGTAAAGGTTAGGGTTAGGGTTAGAGTTAGGGGTAGGATTAGGGTTATGGTACAGGTTAGGGTTAAACTTAGGTTTAGGGTTAAGGTTAGGGTTACGGTACAAGTTATGGCTACGGTTAGGTTTTGGTTTAGGGTTAGTGTATAGGTTAGCATTAGGGTTAGGGTTAGGGTTAGGATTAGGGTTAGGGTATGGTACACGTTAGGGTTATGTTTAGGGGTAGGGTTGGGGTTACGGTACAGGTTAGGGTTTAGGTTAGGGTTATGGTTATGGTTAGGGTTAAGGGTAGGGTTATGGTTACCATACAGGTTAGGCTTATGGTTATGGTTAGGGATAGGTTTAGGGTTAGGGTTAGTGCTACAGTAAAGGTTAGGGTTAAGGTTAGGGGTAGGTTTACAGAACAACTTAGGGTTACGGTAAGGTTTAGGGTTAGGGTTACGTTATAGGTTAGCTTTAGGGTTAGGTTTAGGGTTAGCTTTAGGGTTACGGTACAGGTTAGGGTTAGGGTACGTGTGACGATTACGGTACAGGTAGGGTTAGGGTTAGGGTTAGTGTGATGGTTACAATACAGTTTACAGTTAGGGTTAGGGTTATGGTACAGGTTAGGGTAAGTTTTAGAGTTAGGGTTACGGTATAGGTTATGGTTAGGGTTAGGTTTAGGGTTTCATTACAGGTTAGGGTAAAGGTTAGTTTTAGGGTTTGGGTTAGGGTTACGGTACAGCTTAGGTTTAGGGTTAGGGTTAGTGTTACGCTACAGGTAAGGGTTACGGTTAGATTTAGGGTTACGGTTAAGGTTGCGGTATAGTTGTGGGTTAGGATTGCGGGTAGGGTTAGGTTTAAGTTACAAGTTAGGGTTAGGGTTAGGGTTAGGGTTAGGGTTAAGGTATAGGTTAGGGTTAGGGTGAGGGTGGGGGTTACGGTTAGAGTTATGGTTAGGAAAAGGGTTACCCTACAGGTTAGTGTCAGGGTTAAGTTTAGGGTTAGGGTTAGGGTTAGGATTGCAGTACAGTTTAGGGTTAGGGTTAGGGTTAGGGTTAGGGTTAGGGTTGCGGTACAGGTCAGGGTTAGGGTTAGGGTTACGTTTACGGTACAGGTTAGCATTAGGTTTAGGGTTAGGTTTAGGGTTAGCATTAGTGTTACAACACAGGTTAGGGTTAGGTTTTGTTTTAGGGTTAGGGTTACGTTTGCCATAGAGCTAAGATTTGGGTTAGGGTTAGGGTACAGGTTAGGTTTATAGTTAGGTTTAAGGTTAGGGTTAGGGTACGGTACAGGTTAGCATTAGGGTAGGGTTATGGTACAGGGTAGGGTTAGGGTTAGGTTTAGGGTTTCGGTACAGGTTAGGGTTAGGGTTAGTATTAGGGTTACAGTACAGGTTAGGATTAGAGATAGGGTTAGGGTTATGTTTAGGGTTACGGTACAGGTTTGGTTTAGGGTTAGTGTAAGTGTTACGGTACAGGTAAGGGTTACGGTTAGGGTTAGGGATAGGGTTAAGGTTAAGGGTTAGGGTTGGGTTTAGGGTTAGGGTAAGGTGTAGGGTTAGGGTTAGGGCTGCGGTACAGTTGTGGGTTAGGGTTACAGGTAGGGTTAGTGTTAGGGTTAGAGATAGGGTTAGGGTAAGGCACAGGTTAGGTTTACAATTAGGGATATGTTAAGGGTTAGGGTTAGGGTTAGGCTTAGGCTTAGGGTTAGAGTTATGGTACAGGTTAGAGTAGGGTTAGGGTTAGGTTTAGGGTTAGGTTTAGGGTTAGGGTTATGGTTTTGGTCCTGGGTAGGGTTAGGCTTAAGGTTGGGGTTACATTTACGGTTATTATACGGTACAGGTTAGGGATACATTTACGGTTATGGTTAGGGTTAGAGTTAGGGTTAAGTTTAGTTTTAGGGTACGGTTCTGTGTTAGGGTTAGGGTTAGTGTTACAGTACAGTTTAGGGTTAGGGTTAGTGTTAGGGTTAGGGTTAGGTTTTGCATAGAGGTTAGGGTTAGGGTTAGGGTTAGTTTACAGGTTAGGTTTAGAGTTAGGGTTAAGGTTAAGGTTAGGGTTATGGTTCAGGTAAAACTTAGGGTTAGGGTTAGGGTACGGTTCAGGGCAGGGTTAGGTTTAGGGTTAGGTTTAGGGTTACGGTACAATTAGGGTTAGAGTTAGTGTTAGGGTTAGGTTTAGGGATAGGCGTTAGGGTAAGGGTAAGGGGTAGGGTTATGGGTTAGGGTTAGGGTTATGGTTAGGGAAAGGGGTAGGGTTAGGCTTAGGGTTAGGCTTAGGTTTAGGGTTAGTGTCAGGGTTAGGGTTAGGGTTAAGTTTAGGGTTAGGATTAGGGTAACGGTACAGCTTAGGGTTATGGTTAGGGTTAGGTTTTCGGTACAGGTTAGGGTAAAGGTTAGGTTTAGTGTTAGGGTTAGGTTTATGGTACAGCTTAGGTTTAGTGTTAGGCTTAGCGTTACAGTGCAGGTAAGGGTTACGATTAGGGTTAGGGGTACGGTTAGGGTTGCAGTACAGTGTGGATTTGGGTTACGGGCAGCGTTCGGGTTAGGGTTAGGCTTACGGTTCAGGGTAGCGTTAGGTTTAGGGTTAGGGTTACGGTACAGGTTACGGTTAGGGTTAGGGTTGCGGTACAGTTGTGGGTTAGGTTTACGGGTAGGGTTAGGGTTAGGGTTAGGGTTACGGATCAGGGTAGGCTTAGGTTTAGGGTTAGAGTTACAGTACATGTTAGGGTTAGGGTTACGGTTAGGGTTACGGTAGAGGTTAGGGTTAGTGTTAGGTTTAGGGTTAGGGTTAGGGTTACCGTACAGGTTAGTGTCAGGTTTAGAATTAGGGTTAGGGTTAGGTTTGCGGTACAGGTTAGTGTTAGGTTTAGGGTTAGGGTTACCGTACAGTTTAGGGTAAGGTTTAGGTTTAGGGATAGGGTTGCGGTACAGGTTAGGGTTAGGGTTACGGTTACGGTACAGGTTAGCATTAGGTTTAGGGTTAGTGTTAGGCTTACAGTAAAGATTAGCTTTAGGGTTAGGGTTAGGATTAGGGTAACGGTACAGGTTAGGGTTAAGCTTAGGTTTAGGGTTAAGGTTAGGGTTACGGTACAAGTTATGGTTACGGTTAGTTTTATGGTTAGGGTTAGTGTATAGGTAAGCCTTAGGGTTAGGGTTAGGTTTTGGTTTAGGGTTAGGGTACAAGTTAGGGTTAGGTTTAGGGGTAGGGTTAGGGTTACAGTATAGGTTAGGGTTAAGGTTAGCTTTAGGGTTAGGGCTTGGTTTAGGGTTAGGGTTACCATACATGTTATGGTTATGGTTATGGTTATGGTTATTGTTAAGCTTAGGGTTACGTTATAGGTTATGGTTACGTTAGGGTTAGGGTTACGGTACAGGTTAGGGTTAGGGTTAGGGTTAGTTTTACGGAACAACTTGGGGTTACGGTAAGGTTTCGGGTTAGGGTTACGTTAGAGGTTAGTGTTAGGGTTAGGGTTAGCTTTAGGGTTACAGTACAGGTTAGGGTTACGGTTAGGATTAGGTTTAGGGTTAGGCTTACGGTACATGTTAATGTTAGGGTTAGGGTTACGGTTACGGTACAGGGTAGGGTTAGGGTTAGGGTTAGTCTGATGGTTTCAATACAAGTTACGGTTAGGGGTAGGGTTAGGGTTAGGGTTATAGTACAGGTTAGGTTTAGGATTAGTGGTAGGGTTACGTTACAGGTTAGGTTTATGGTTAGGGTTAGGTTTAGGGATATGGTAAAAGTTAGGGTTACGGTTAGGTATAGGGTTAGGTTTATGGTATAGTTTAGCGTTAGGGTTAGGGACAGGGTTAGGTTTAGAGTTATGGTACAGGTTAGGGTTAGGGTTAGTGTTAGGGTTAGGGTTAGGGTTATTGTTATGGTACAGGTTAGGGTTAGGGTTAGGGTTAGGCTTAGGTTTGCCATAGAGTTTAGATTTAGGGTTAGGGTTAGTGTACAGGTTAGGTTTATAGTTAGGATTAAGGTTAGGTTTAGGGTTATGGAACAGGTTAGGATTAGGCTTAGGGTTACGGTACAGGTTAGGGGTAGGGTTAGGGTTAGTGATAGCATTACAGTACAGGTTAGGATTAGGGATAGGGTTAGAGTTATGTTTATGGTTACGGTACACTTTAGGTTTAGGGTTAGGGTAAGTGTTAAGGAACAGTTAAGGGTTATGTTTAGGGTTAGGGTTACGGTTAGGTTTGAGATACAGTTGTGGGTAAGGGTTACGGGTAGAATAGTGTTATGGTTAGGGTTAGGGTTAGTGTTACGGCACAGGTTAGGTTTACGGTTTGCGGTATGCTTATGGTACAGGTAAGGGTTATGGTTAGGTTTAGCGTTAGGGTTAGGTTTAGCGTTACGATACAGGTTAGAGTTAGGGTTATGGTTAGGGTTACAGTTACGGTAGTGGTTAGGGTTAGGCTTAGGGTTGGGGTTAGGGTTACGGTTAGGGATACGGTACAGGTTAGGGATACGTTTACAGTTATGGTTAGGTTTAGGGTTAGGGATAAGGTTAGGTTTAGGGTAAGGTTTTAGGCTACGGTTTGGGTTAGTGTTACGGTACAGTCTAGGGTTAGGGTTAGTGTTAGGGTTAGGGTCAGGTTAGCCATAGAGGTTAGGGTAAGGGTGAGGGTTAGGGTACAGGTTAGGTTTAGAGTTAGGGTTAAGGTTAGGTTTAGGTTTACGGTTCAGTTAACGGTAAGGGTTAGGGTTAGGGTTACGGTACAGGGTAGGGTTAGGTTTAGTGTTACGGTACAATTAGGGTTAGGTTTAGTGTTCTGTGAGGGTTACGGTACAGGTAGGGTTACGGTTAGGTTTAGGGTTGGTGTTAGGGTTAGGGGTCAGGGTTAGGGTTAGGGTTAGGGTTAGGGGTTAGGGTTAGGATAGGGTGAGGGTTAGGGTTGCGGTACAGTTTAGGTTAAGGGTTAGGGTTATGGTAACGGTAGAGGTTACAATTAGGTTTAGGGTTAGGGTTAGGGTTACGGAAAAGGTTAGGGCCAAGGTTAGGGTTAGGGTTAGGGTTAAGATTAGGGTTATGATACAGGTTAGTGTGTTAGGGTTAAGCTTAGTTTTAGGGTTAAGGTTAGGGTTACGGTACAAGTTATGGTTACGGTTAGATTTAGGGTTAGGGTTAGTGTATAGGTTAGCTTTAGGGTTAGTGTTAGGGTTAGGTTTAGGGTTATGGTACAGGTTAGGGTTAGGGTTAGTGTTAGGGTTACTGTACAGGTTAGGGTTAAGCTTAGGTTTAGGGTTTAGGTTAGGGTTACGGTACAAGTTATGGTTACGGTTAGGTTTAGGGTTAGGGTAGTGTATAGGTAAGCCTTAGGGTTAGGGTTAGGTTTAGGTTTAGGGTTAGGGTACAAGTTAGGGTTAGGGTTACGGTTATGGTTAGGGTTACGGTACAGGTTAGGGTTAGGTTTAGGGGTAGGCTTAGGGTTACAGTACAGGTTATGGTTAAGGTTAGCTTTAGGGTTAGGGCTTGGTTTAGGGTTAGGGTTACCATACAAGTTATGGTTATGGTTATGGTTATTGTTAAGGTTAGGGTTACGTTATAGGTTATGGTTACGTTAGGGTAAGGGTTACGGTACAGGTTACGGTTAGGTTTAGGGTTACGGTACAGGTTAGGGTTAGGGTTAGGGTTAGTTTTATGGTACAACTTAGGGTTACGGTAACGTTTAGGGTTAGGGTTACGTTAGAGGTTAGGGTTAGGGTTACGGTTAGCTTTAGGGTTACAGTACAGGTTAGGGTTACGGTTAGGGTTAGGATTAGGGTTAGGTTTACGGTACATGTTAATGTTAGGGTTAGGGTTACGGTTACGGTACAGGGTAAGGTTTGGGTTAGGGTTAGTCTGATGGTTACAATACAAGTTACGGTTAGTGTAGGGTTAGGGTTACGGTTACAGTACAGGTTAGGTTTAGGATTAGTGGTAGGGTTACGGTACAGGTTAGGTTTAGGGTTAGTGTTAGGTTTAGGGATACGGTACAAGTTAGGGTTACGGTTAGGTATAGGGTTAGGTTTATGGTATATGTTAGCGTTAGGATTAGGGACAGGGTTAGGTTTAGAGTTATGGTACAGGTTAGGGTTAGGGTTAGTTTTACGGTACAGGTAAGGGTTAGGGTTAGTGTTAGGGTTAGGGTTAGGGTTATTGTTACAGTACAGGTTAGGGTTAGGGTTAGGTTAGGCTTAGGTTTGCCATAGAGTTTAGATTTAGGGTTAGGGTTAGGGTACAGGTTAGGTTTATAGTTAGGTTTAAGGTTAGGTTTAGGGGTATGGAACAGGTTAGGATTAGGCTTAGGGTTACGGTACAGGTTAGGGTTAGGGTTAGGGTTAGTGTTAGCATTACATTACAGGTTAGGATTAGGGATAGGGTTAGAGTTATGTTTATGGTTACGGTACACTTTAGGTTTAGGGTTAGGGTAAGTGTTATGGAACAGTTAAGGGTTACGGTTAGGGTTAGGGTTAGGGTTACGGTTAGGGTTGAGATACAGTTGTGGTTTAGGGTGACGGGTAGAGTAGTGTTAGGGTTAGGGTTAGGGTTAGTGTTTGGGCATAGGTTAGGTTTACGGTTAGCGGTATGGTTATGGTACAGGTAAGGGTTATGGTTAGGTTTAGCGTTAGGGTTAGGTTTAGCGTTACGATACAGGTTAGAGTAGGGTTATGGTTAGGGTTACAGTTACGGTAGTGGTTAGGGTTAGGCTTAGGGTTGGGGTTAGGGTTACGTTTAGAGATACGGTACAGGTTAGGGATACGTTTACGGTTAGGGTTAGGGTTAGGGTTAGGGTTAGGTTTAAGGTTAGGTTTAGGGTAAGGTTTTAGGCTAGGGTTAGGGTTAGTGTTACGGTACAGTCTAGGGTTAGGGTTAGTGTTAAGGTTAGGGTTAGGTTTGCCATAGAGGTTAGGGTAAGGGTTAGGGTTAGGGTACAGGTTAGGTTTAGAGTTAGGGTTAAGGTTAGGTTTAGGTTTACGGTTCAGTTAACGGTAAGGGTTAGGGTTACGATACAGGGTAGGGTTAGGTTTAGGGTTACAGTAAAATTAGAGTTAGGTTTAGTGTTATGTGAGGGTTACGGTACAGGTAAGGGTTACGGTTAGGTTTAGGGTTAGTGTTAGGGTTAGGGGTTAGGGTTAGGGTTAGGGTTAGGGTTAGGTTTATGGTACAGGTTAGGGTTAGGGTTAGTGTTAGGGTTACGGTACAGGTTAGGGTTAGGTTTAGGTGTAGGGTTAGGGTTACGGTACTGGTTAGGGTTAAGGTTAGGGTTAGAGTTAGGTTTAGGGTTAGGTTTACCCTACGGGTTAGGGTTATGGTTAGGGCTAGGTTTAGGGTTAGGGCAGGGTTAGGGTTATGTTAGAGGTTATTGTTACGTTAGGGTTAGTGTTAGGGTTACGGTACAGGTTAGGGTTAGGGTTAGGGTTACGGTACAGGTTAGGGTTAGGATTAGGGTTAGGTTTACGGAACAACTTAGTGTTACGGTAAGTTTTAGGGTTAGGGTTACGTTATAGATTAGATTTAGGGTTAGGGTTAGGATTAGCTTTAATGTTACAGTAGAGGTTAGGGTTAGGGTTAGTTTTAGGGTTCGGGTTAGGTTTACGGTACAGGTTAGTGTTAGGGTTAGGGTTACGGTTACGGTACACGGTAGGGTTAGGGTTAGGGTTAGTGTGATGGTTACAATATAAGTTACGGTTAGGGTTAGGGTTTAGGTTACAGTACAGGTTAGGTTTACGGTTAGGGTAGGGTTACGGTACAGGTTGGGTTTAGGGTAAGGGTTAGGTTTAGGGATACAGTACAAGTTAGGCTTACGGTTAGGAATATGGTTACGGTTACGGTATAGGTTAGCGTTAGTGTTAGGGATAGGGTTAGGTTCAGGGTTATGCTATAGGTTAGGGTTAGGGTTAGGTTTACAGTACATTTTAGGTTTAGGTTAAGGGTTAGGGTTAGGGGTATGGTAGAGGTTAGGGTTAGGGTTAGGTTTAGGGTTACGGTTATGGTACAGTTTAGGTTTAGGGTTTGGGTTAGGGTTATGGTTAGGGTTAGGGTTAGTTTTACGGTACAGGTTAGGTGTAGGTTTAGTGTTAGAGTTAGAGTTAGGTTTGCCATAGAGTTTAGATTTAGGGTTAGGGTTAGGGTACAGGTTACGTTTATAGTTAGGTTTAAAGTTTGGTTTAGTTTTACAAAATAGGTTAGGATTAGGGTAGAGTTATGTTACAGGGTAGGGTTAGGGTTAGGATTAGGGTTTCGATACAGGTTAGTGTTAGGGTTAGTGTTAGGGTTACAGTACAGGTTAGGATTAGGGATAGGGTTAGGGTTATGTGTAGGGTTACGATACACGTTAGATTTAGGGCTTGGGTAAGTTTTACGGTACAGGTAAGGTTTATGGTTAGGGTTAGGGTTCGGTTATGGTTAAGGTTGCGGTACAGTTGCGAGTTAGGGTTACGGGTAGGGTTTGTATTGGGTTAGTGTTAGGGTTAGTGTTACGGCTCAGGTTAGGTTTATGGTTAGGCCTATGGTTACGGTACAGGTAAGGGTTATGGTTAGGGTTAGCGTTAGGGTTAGGGTTAGGGTTACGGTTACGGTACAGGTTAGAGTTAGGGTTACGGTTAGGCTTAGGGTTATGGTTACGGTAGTGTTTAGGGTTAGGCTTAGTGTTGGGGTTAGGTTAATGGTAGGGATACGGTACAGGTTAGGGATAGGTTTACGGTTAGGCTTAGGGTTAGGATTAGGGTTAGGGTTACCGTACAGGTTAGTGTCAGGTTTAGGGTTAGGGTTAGGTTTAGGTTTGCGGTACAGGTTAGTGTTAGGTTTAGGGTTAGGGTTACCGTACAGTTTAGGGTAAGGTTTAGGGTTAGGGAAAGGTTTGCGGTACAGGTTAGGGTTAGGGTTAGTGTTACAGTTACGGTACAGGTTAGCATTAGGTTTAGGGTTAGTGTTAGGCTTAGGGTTAGGATTAGGGTAACGGTACAGGTTAGTGTTAAGATTAGGTTAGGGTTAAGGTTAGGGTTACGGTACAAGTTATGGTTACGGTTAGGTTTAGGGTTAGGGTTAGTGTATAGGTTAGCCTTAGGGTTAGGGTTAGGGTTAGGTGTAGAGGTACGGTACAAGTTAGGGTTAGGGTTATGGTTATGGTTAGGGTTACGGTACAGGTTAGGGTTAGGTTTAGGAGTAGTGTTAGGGTTACAGTACAGGTTAGGGTTAAGGTTAGCTTTAGGGTTAGGGTTTGGTTTAGGCTTAGGGTTACCATACAGGTTATGGTTATGTTTATGGTTATGGTATGGCTATGGTTATGGTTATTGTTAGGGTTAGGGTTACGTTATAGGTTATGGTTATGTTAGGGTTAGGGTTAGGGTTATGGTACAAGTTATGGTTAGGTTTAGGGTTATGGAACAGTTTAGGGTTACGGTAAGGTTTAGGGTTAGGGTTACGTTATACATTAGCATTAGGGTTAGGGTTAGGTTTAGCTTTAGGGGAAGGGTTACGTTAGAGGTTATGGTTACGTTAGGGTTAGCGTTAGGGTTACGATACAGGTTAGGGTTAGGGTTAGTGTTACGGAACAGGTTAGGGTTAGGGTTAGTGTTAGGGTTTGGGTTAGGTTTGCCATGGAGTTTAGATTTAGGGTTAGGGTTAGGGTACAGGTTAGGTTTATAGTTAGGTTTAAGGTTTGGGTTAGGGTTACGGTATAGGTTAGGGTTAGGGTTAGGGTTAGGGTTAGGGTACAGGGAAGTGTTAGGGTTACATTATGGTTTCGGTACAAGTTAGGGTTAGGGTTAGTGTCAGGGTTACAGTACATGTTAGGATTAGGGATAGGGTTAGGGTTATGTTTAGGGTTACCATACAGGTTAAGTTTACAGTTAGCTTAAGTGTTACAGCACAGGTAAGGGTTAGGGTTAGGGTTAGGGTTACAGTTAGGGTTGCAGTACAGTTGTGGGTTAGGGTTATGGGTACGGTTAGTGTTAGTGTTAGGGTTAGTGTTATGGCACAGGTTAGGTTTATGGTAAGGGGTATGGTTACGCTACACGTAAGGGTTATGATTAGGGTTAGCGTTAGCGTTAAGGTTAGGGTTAGGTTTACGGTACAGGTTAGAGTTAGGGTTAGGTTTAGTGTTAGGCTTAGGGTTATGGTTACGGTAGTGGTTAGGTTTAGGCTTAGGGTTGGGGTTAGGGTTACGGTTAGGGATACGGTACAGTTTAGGGATACGTTTTCAGTTAGGGTTAGGTTTAGGCTTAAGGTTATTTTTAGGGTAAGGTTTTGGTTTAGGGTTAGGGTTAGTGTTACGTTACAGGTTAGGGTAAGGGTTAGTGTTAGGGTTAGGGTTAGGTTTGCAATAGAGTTTAGGGTTAGGGTTAGGGTTAGGGTACAGGTTAGGTTTAGAGTTAGGGTTAAGGTTTGGGCGAGGGTTACGGTACAGGTAACAGTTAGGGTTAGGGTTACGGTACAGTTTAGGGTTAAGGTTAGGTTTAGGATTAGGGTTATGGT
>JAEUCK010006104.1:0-44939 GCA_017311455.1 Otocyon megalotis megalotis
GGTTTAGGGTTAGGGTTAGGGTTAGGGTGACCATACAGGTGAGAGTTAGGGTTCGGGTTAGGGTTAGGGTTAGGTTTAGGGTTAGGGTTATGGTAGAGGTTAGGGTTAGGGTTAGGTTTAGGGTTTCGGTACGGGTTAGGGTTAAATTTAGGTTTAGGGTTAGGGTTAGGGTTACGGTACAGGTTAGGTTTAGGGTTAGGTTTAGTGTTACGGTACAGTTAAGGGTTACGTTTAGGGTAGGGAGGCAGTTAGGGTTGCTGTACAGTTGTGTTTTAGGGTTACGGGTGGGTTGTGGTTAGGGTAGGGTTACGGTTCAGGGTAACGTTAGGTTTAGGGTTATGGTACAGTACGGGTTAGGGTTAGGGTTAGCTTTAGTGTTAGGGTTACCGTACAGATTAGTGTCAGGGTTAGGGTTAGGGTTAGGGTTAGGGATGTGGTACAGGTTAGGGTTAGGTTTAGGGTTAGGGTTACGGCACAGGTTAGGGTTAGAGTTAGGGTTAGGGTTACCGTACAGGTTAGGGTTAGGGTTAGGGTTAGGGTTAAGGTTAGGAATACCATACAGGTTAGGTTTAGGGTTAGGGTTAGGGTTAGGTTTAGGGTGAAGTACAGGTTAGGGTTAGCGTTAGGGTTAGGGTTACGGCACAGGTTAGTGTTAGATTTAGGGTCAGGGTAAGGGTTAGGTTTACGGTATAGGTTATAGTTAGGTTTAGGTTTAGAGTTAGCATTACGGTACAGGTTAAGTTTAGGGTTAGGTTTATTTTTATGGTACAGGTTAGGGTTAAGGTTAGGTTTAGGGTGAGGGGTACAGTTACGGTACAAGTTATGGTTATGGTTAGGTTTAGGGTTAGGGTTACGGTATAGGTTAGCATTAGGGTTTGGGTTAGGTTTGGGGTTACGGTACAGGTTAGGGTTGTGTTACGCTTCGTTTAGGGTTAGAGTTACGGTACAGGTTAGGGTTAGGTTTAGCGTAGGTTTTGGGATACTGTTCAGGTTAGGGTTACGGTTAGGGTTAGGGTTTAGGTTAGGGTTAGGGTTACCTTACAGGTTAGAGTAAGGGTTAGGGTGAGGGTTAGGTTTTGGGTTAGGGTTAGGGTTATGGTCCAGTTTAGGGTTAGGGTTAGGGTTAGGGTTAGGGTTTCGGTACAGGTTAGGGTTAAGGTTAGGTTTAGGGTTAGGGTTAGGGTTATGGTATAGGTTAGGGTTAGGGTTAGAGTTAGTGTCACGGTACAGGTAAGGGTTACGGTAAGGTTAGGGTTAAGGTGAGGGTTTCGGTTAGGGTTGCTCTACAATTGTGGTTTAGGGTTTCGGGTAAGTTTGTTTTTAGGGTAAGGGTTACGGTTCCCCGTAAGGTTAGGTTTAGGGTTATGGTTTTGGTACGAGTTAGTGTTAGCGTTAGGGTTAGAGTTAGGGTTACCGTACAGATTAGGGTCAGGATTAGGGTTACGGTTATGGTTAGGGTTAGGTTTGCGGTACAGGTTAGGGTAGGGTCAGGGTTAGGGTTACCGTACAGGTTAGGTGGTGGGTTAGGTTTAGTGTTAGGGTTGACGTACAGTTTAGGGTTAGGGTTAGGGTTAGGGTTAGGGTTAGGGTTAGGGTTACCGGTATAGGTTAGGTTTTGGTTTAGGTTTAGTGTTAGGGTTGACGTACAGTTTAGTGTTAGGGTTAGGGTTAGGGTTACGGTACAGGTTAGGGTTAGGGTTAGCGTCCGGGTAAGGGTTAGGGTTACAGCACAGGTTATGGTTAGTTTTAGGGTTAGGGTTAGGGTTACGGTACAGTTGAGGGTTAAGGATAGGATTAGGGTTAGGGTTAGATTTAAGTACAAGTTATGGTTATTGTTAGGTTTAGGGTAAGGGTTACGGTAGGTTAGAATTAGGGTTAGCTTTATTGTTAGGGTTGACGTACAGTTTAGGGTTAGGGTTAGGGTTAGGGTTAGGGTTATGGTACAGGTTAGGGTTAGGGTTAGCGTCCGGGTAAGGTTAGGGTTACAGCACAGGTTATGGATAGGTTTAGGGTTAGGGTTAGGGTTACGGTACCGGTAAGCGTTATGGTACCGGTGAGGGTTAAGGATAGGATTAGGGTTAGGGTTAGAGTTATGGTACAAGTTATGGTTATTGTTAGGAATAGGGTTAGGGTTACGGTATGTTAGAATTAGGGTTAGGGTTAGGGTTAGGGTTACAGTACTGGTTAGAGTCAGGTTTACGGTAGGGTTAAGTTTACGGTACAGGTTAGGGTTACGGTTAGGGTTAGGGTTAGGTTTAGGGTTAGGGTTAGGGTTACGGTACCGGTAATGTTTAGTGTTAGGGTTAGCGTTAGTGTTACAATACAGGTTAGAGTTAGGGTTAGGGTTAGGGTTAGGGCTAGGGTTAGGGTTATGACACAAGTTAGGGTTAGGGTTAGTGTTAGGCTTAGGGTTAAGGTACAGTTAAGGTTTAGGGTTAGGTTTACGGTTAGGTTAGAGTTAGGGTTAGTGTTACGATAGAGGTTAGGGTTAGGGTTAGGGTTAGGGGTAGGGTTAGGGTTAGGGTTAGGGTTAGGTTTGCCGTAGAGGTTAGGGTTAGGGTTAGGGTACATTTAGGTTTATAGTTAGGGTTAGGGTTAGGGTTAGGGTTACGGTACAGGTTAGGGTTACGGTTATTTTTAGGGTTAGGGTTAGGTTTAAGAATAGGTTTAGTGTAAGGTTTAGGGTTAGTGTTAGGGTTAGTGTTAGGGTTAGATTTAGGTTTGCCATAGCGGTTAGGGTTAGGTTTAGGGTTAGGGTACAGATTAGGTTTAGGGTTAGGGTTAAGGTGAGGGTTACGGTTACGATACAGGTTAGGGTTTGGGTTAGATTTAGAGTTACATTACAGGGTAGGGTTAGGATTAGGTTTAGGGTTAGGGTACGGGTTAGGGTTAGGTTTAGGGTTAGAGTTATGGTACAGGTTATGTTTAGGCTTAGGGTTAGTGTTACGGTACAGGTAAGGGTTACGGTTAGGGTTAGAGTTAGGGTTAGGGCTAGGGTTGCCGTACAGGTGTGGGTTATGGTTACGGTTTGGTTTAGCGTTAGGGTTAGGGTTACGGTACTGGTTAGGGTGAGGGTTAGGGATAGGGTTACGATACAGGTTAGGGTTAGGGTGAGGGTTAGGGTTACGGAACAGGTTAGGGTTAGTGTAAGGGTTAGGGTTTCGGTACAGTTTAGGGATAGGGTTAGGGTTAGTTTTAGGGTTATGGTACAGGTTAGGTTTAGGTTTAGGTTTAGGGTTAGTGTTACGGAACAGGTTAGGTTTAGGGTTAGGGTTAGTGTTACGGTACAGGTAAGGTTTAAGGTTAGGGTAGGCTTACGGTTAGGTTTAGTGTTAGGGTTGTGGTACAGTTGTGGTTTAGGCTTACGGGTAGGGAGTGTTTAGGGTAAGGGTTACGGTTCAGGTCAAGGTTAGGTTTAGGGTTATGGTTACGGTACGGGTTAGGATGAGGGTTAGGGTTAGGGTTATGGTTATGTTTAGGGTTCCCGTACAGGTTAGTGTCAGGGTTAGTGTTAGTGTTAGGGTTGCGGTACAGGTTAGGATTAGGGTTAGGGTTAGGGCTACCGCACAGGTAAGGGATATAGTTAGGGTTAGGGTTACCGTACAGGTTAGGGTTAGGGTTTCGGTACAGGTTAGCATTAGGTTTAGGGTTAGGGTTAGGGTAACGGTACAGGATAGGGTTAGGGTTAGGGTCAGGGTAAGGGTTAGGGTTTCGGTACAGGTTATGGTGAGGTTTAGAGTTAGGGTTAGGGTTACGGAACAGGTTAGGTTTATTGTTAGGTTTCGGTTACGATACAGGTTAGGGTTAAGGTTAGGTTTATGGTTAGGGTTAGAGTTACGGTACAAGTTATGTATATGGTTAGGTTTAGGGTTAGGGTTACAGTATAGGTTAGCATTAGGGTTAGGGTTAGTTTTAGGGTTACGGTACAGATTAGGGTTAGTGATAGGGTTAGGGTTTCGGTTAGGGTTACGGTACAGGTTAGGGATAGGATTAAGGTAGGGATAGGGATACGGTACAGGATAGGATTACGGTTAGGGTAAGGGTTTGGGTTAGGGTTAGGGTTACGGTACCGGTCAGGTTTAGGGTTAGGGTTAGGGTTAGGGTGACCATACAGGTTAGAGTTAGGGTTAGGGTTAGGGTTAGGGTTAGGTTTAGGGTTAGGTTTATGGTAGAGGTTAGGTTTAGGGTTAGGTTTAGGGTTTCGGTGCAGGTTAGGGTTAAGTTTAGTTTTAGGGTTAGGGTTAGGGTTACGATACAGGTTAGGTTTAGGGTTAGGTTTAGTGTTACGGTACAGTTAAGGGTTACGTTTAGGGTAGGGTTGCAGTTAGGGTTGCTGTACAGTTGTGTTTTAGGGTTACGGGTGGGTTGTGGTTAGGGTAGGGTTACGGTTCAGGGTAACGTTAGGTTTAGGGTTATGGTTACAGTACGGGTTAGGGTTAGGGTTAGCTTTAGGGTTAGGGTTACCGTACAGATTAGTGTCAGGGTTAGGGTTAGGGTTAGGGTTAGGCATGTGGTACAGGTTAGGGTTAGGTTTAGGGTTAGGGTTACGGCACAGGTTAGGGTTAGAGTTAGGGTTAGGGTTACCGTACAGGTTAGGGTTAGGGTTAGGGTTAGGGTTAAGGTTAGGAATACCGTACAGGTTAGGTTTAGGGTTAGGGTTAGGTTTAGGGTGAAGTACAGGTTAGGGTTAGCTTTAAGTTTAGGGTTACGGCACAGGTTAGTGTTAGATTTAGGGTCAGGGTAAGGGTTAGTTTTACGGTATAGGTTATGGTTAGGTTTAGGTTTAGATTTAGCATTACATTACAGGTTAAGTTTAGGGTTAGGTTTATTTTTATGGTACAGGTTAGGGTTAAGGTTAGGTTTAGGGTGAGGGGTAGAGTTACGGTACAAGTTATGGTTATGGTTAGGTTTAGGGTTAGGGTTACGGTATAGGTTAGCATTAGGGTTAGGGTTAGGTTTGGGGTTACGGTACAGGTTAGGGTTGTGTTACGGTTCGTTTAGGGTTAGAGTTACGGTACAGGTTAGGGTAGGTTTAGCGTAGGTTTCGGGATACGGTTCAGGTTAGGGTTACGGTTAGGGTTAGGGTTAGGGTTAGGGTTAGGGTTACCTTACAGGTTAGAGTAAGGGTTAGGGTGTGGGTTAGGTTTTGGGTTAGGGTTAGGGTTATGGTCCAGTTTAGGGTTAGGGTTAGGGTTAGGGTTAGGGTTTCGGTACAGGTTAGGGTTAAGGTTAGGTTTAGGGTTAGGGTTAGGGTTATGGTACAGGTTAGGGTTAGGGTTAGAGTTAGTGTCACGGTACAGGTAAGGGTTACGGTAAGGTTAGGGTTAAGGTGAGGGTTTCGGTTAGGGTTGCTATACAATTCTGGTTTAGGGTTTCGGGTAAGTTTGTTTTTAGGGTAAGGGTTAGGGTTCCCCTAAGGTTAGGTTTAGGGTTATGGTTATGGTACGAGTTAGGGTTAGCGTTAGGGTTAGTGTTAGGGTTACCGTACAGATTAGGGTCAGGATTAGGGTTAGGGTTATGGTTAGGGTTAGGTTTGCGGTACAGGTTAGGGTTAGGGTTAGCGTCCGGGTAAGGGTTAGGGTTACAGCACAGGTTTTGTTAGTTTTAGGGTTAGGGTTAGGGTTACGGTACAGTTGAGGGTTAAGGATAGGATTAGGGTTAGGGTTAGTTTTAAGTACAAGTTATGGTTATTGTTAGGTTTAGGGTTAGGGTTACGGTAGGTTAGAATTAGGGTTAGGTTTATTGTTAGGGTTGACGTGCAGTTTAGGGTTAGGGTTAGGGTTAGGGTTAGGGTTACGGTACAGGTTAGGTTTTAATTTAGGTTTATTGTTAGGGTTGACGTACAGTTTAGGGTTAGGGTTAGGGTTAGGGTTAGGGTTATGGTACAGGTTAGGGTTAGGGTTAGCGTCCGGGCAAGGGTTAGGGTTACAGCACAGGTTATGGATAGGTTTAGGGTTAGGGTTAGGGTTACGGTACCGGTGAGGGTTAAGGATAGAATTAGGGTTAGTTTTAGAGTTATGGTACAAGTTATGGTTATTGTTAGGAATAGGGTTAGGGTTACGGTATGTTAGAATTAGGGTTAGGGTTAGGGTTAGGGTTACAGTACTGGTTAGAGTCAGGTTTACGGTAGGGTTAAGTTTACGGTACAGGTTAGGGTTACGGTTAGGGTTAGGGTTAGGTTTAGGGTTAGGGTTAGGGTTAGGGTTACGGTACCGGTAATGTTTAGTGTTAGGGTTAGCGTTAGGGTTACAATACAGGTTAGAGTTAGGGTTAGGGTTAGGGTTAGGGCTAGGGTTAGGGTTATGATAAAAGTTAGGGTTAGGGTTAGTGTTAGGCTTAGGTTTACGGTACAGTTAAGGTTTAGGGTTAGGTTTAGGGTTAGGGTTAGAGTTAGGGTTAGTGTTACGATAGAGGTTAGGGTTAGGGTTAGGGTTAGGGGTAGGGTTAGGGTTAGGGTTAGGGTTAGGTTTGCCATAGAGGTTAGGGTTAGGGTTAGGGTACATTTAGGTTTATAGTTAGGGTTAGGGTTAGGGTTAGGGTTACGGTACAGGTTAGGGTTACGGTTATGTTTAGGGTTAGGGTTAGGTTTAAGAATAGGTTTAGGGTAAGGTTTAGGGTTAGTGTTAGGGTTAGTGTTAGGGTTAGATTTAGGTTTGCCATAGCGGTTAGGGTTAGGTTTAGGGTTAGGGTACAGATTAGGTTTAGGGTTAGGGTTAAGGTGAGGGTTACGGTTACGATACAGGATAGGGTTAGGGTTAGATTTAGAGTTACATTACAGGGTAGGGTTAGGATTAGGTTTAGGGTTAGGGTACGGGTTAGGGTTAGGGTTAGGGTTAGAGTCATCATACAGGTTATGTTTAGGCTTAGGGTTAGTGTTACGGTACAGGTAAGGGTTACGGTTAGGGTTAGAGTTAGGGTTAGGGCTAGGGTTGCCGTACAGGTGTGGGTTATGGTTACGGTTTGGTTTAGCGTTAGGGTTAGGGTTACGGTACTGGTTAGGGTGAGGGTTAGGGATAGGGTTACGATACAGGTTAGGGTTAGGGTGAGGGTTAGGGTTACGGAACAGGTTAGGGTTAGTGTAAGGGTTAGGGTTTCGGTACAGTTTAGGGATAGGGTTAGGGTTAGTTTTAGGGTTATGGTACAGGTTAGGTTTAGGTTTAGGTTTAGGGTTAGTGTTACGGAACAGGTTAGGTTTAGGGTTAGGGTTAGTGTTACGGTTCAGGTAAGGTTTAAGGTTAGGGTAGGCTTACGGTTAGGTTTAGTGTTAGGGTTGTGGTACAGTTGTGGTTTAGGCTTACGGGTAGGGAGTGTTTAGGGTAAGGGTTACGGTTCAGGTCAAGGTTAGGTTTAGGGTTATGGTTACGGTACGGGTTAGGATGAGGGTTAGGGTTAGGGTTATGGTTATGTTTAGGGTTCCCGTACAGGTTAGTGTCAGGGTTAGTGTTAGTGTTAGGGTTGCGGTACAGGTTAGGATTAGGGTTAGGATTAGGGCTACCGCACAGGTAAGGGATATAGTTAGGGTTAGGGTTACCGTACAGGTTAGGGTTAGGGTTTCGGTACAGGTTAGCATTAGGTTTAGGGTTAGGGTTTGGGTAACGGTACAGGATAGGGTTAGGGTTAGGGTCAGGGTAAGGGTTAGGGTTTCGGTACAGGTTATGGTGAGGTTTAGAGTTAGGGTTAGGGTTACGGAACAGGTTAGGTTTATTGTTAGGTTTCAGTTACGATACAGGTTAGGGTTAAGGTTAGGTTTATGGTTAGGGTTAGAGTTACGGTACAAGTTATGTATATGGTTAGGTTTAGGGTTAGGGTTACAGTATAGGTTAGCATTAGGGTTAGGGTTAGTTTTAGGGTTACGGTACAGATTAGGGTTAGTGATAGGGTTAGGGTTTCGGTTAAGGTTATGGTACAGGTTAGGGATAGGATTAAGGTAGGGATAGGGATACGGTACAGGATAGGATTACGGTTAGGGTAAGGGTTTGGGTTAGGGTTAGGGTTACGGTACCGGTTAGGTTTAGGGTTAGGGTTAGGGTTTAGGGTGACCATACAGGTTAGAGTTAGGGTTAGGGTTAGGGTTAGGGTTAGGTTTAGGGTTAGGTTTATGGTAGAGGTTAGGGTTAGGGTTAGGTTTAGGGTTTCGGTGCAGGTTACGGTTAAGTTTAGTTTTAGGGTTAGGGTTAGGGTTACGATACAGGTTAGGTTTAGGGTTAGGTTTAGTGTTACGGTACAGTTAAGGGTTACGTTTAGGGTAGGGTTGCAGTTAGGGTTGCTGTACAGTTGTGTTTTAGGGTTACGGGTGGGTTGTGGTTAGGGTAGGGTTACGGTTCATGGTAACGTTAGGTTTAGGGTTATGGTTACAGTACGGGTTAGGGTTAGGGTTAGCTTTAGGGTTAGGGTAACCGTACAGATTAGTGTCAGGGTTAGGGTTAGGGTTAGGGTTAGGCATGTGGTACAGGTTAGGGTTAGGTTTAGGGTTAGGGTTACGGCACAGGTTAGGGTTAGAGTTAGAGTTAGGGTTACCGTACAGGTTAGGTTTAGGGTTAGGGTTAAGGTTAGGAATACCATACAGGTTAGGTTTAGGGTTAGGGTTAGGGTTAGGTTTAGGGTGAAGTACAGGTTAGGGTTAGCGTTAGGGTTAGGGTTACGGCACAGGTTACTGTTAGATTTAGGGTCAGGGTAAGGGTTAGGTTTACGGTATAGGTTATGGTTAGGTTTAGGTTTAGAGTTAGCATTACGGTACAGGTTAAGTTTAGGGTTAGGTTTATTTTTATGGTACAGGTTAGGGTTAAGGTTAGGTTTAGGGTGAGGGGTAGAGTTACGGTACAAGTTATGGTTATGGTTAGGTTTAGGGTTAGGGTTACGGTATAGGTTAGCATTAGGGTTAGGGTTAGGTTTGGGGTTACGGTACAGGTTAGGGTTGTGTTACGGTTCGTTTAGGGTTAGAGTTACGGTACAGGTTAGGGTTAGGTTTAGCGTAGGTTTCGGGATACGGTTCAGGTTAGGGTTACGGTTAGGGTTAGGGTTTAGGTTAGGGTTAGGGTTACCTTACAGGTTAGAGTAAGGGTTAGGGTGAGGGTTAGGTTTTGGGTTAGGGTTAGGGTTATGGTCCAGTTTAGGGTTAGGGTTAGGGTTAGGGTTAGGGTTTCGGTACAGGTTAGGGTTAAGGTTAGGTTTAGGGTTAGGGTTAGGGTTATGGTACAGGTTAGGGTTAGGGTTAGAGTTAGTGTCACGGTACAGGTAAGGGTTACGGTAAGGTTAGGGTTAAGGTGAGGGTTTCGGTTAGGGTTGCTATACAATTGTGGTTTAGGGTTTCGGGTAAGTTTGTTTTTAGGGTAAGGGTTACGGTTCCCCGTAAGGTTAGGTTTAGGGTTATGGTTTTGGTACGAGTTAGGGTTAGCGTTAGGGTTAGAGTTAGGGTTACCGTACAGATTAGGGTCAGGATTAGGGTTAGGGTTATGGTTAGGGTTAGGTTTGCGGTACAGGTTAGGGTAGGGTCAGGGTTAGGGTTACCGTACAGGTTAGGTTTTGGGTTAGGTTTAGTGTTAGGGTTGACGTACAGTTTAGGGTTAGGGTTAGGGTTAGGGTTAGGGTTAGGGTTAGGGTTACGGTATAGGTTAGGTTTTGGTTTAGGTTTAGTGTTAGGGTTGACGTACAGTTTAGTGTTAGGGTTAGGGTTAGGGTTACGGTACAGGTTAGGGTTAGGGTTAGCGTCCGGGTAAGGGTTAGGGTTACAGCACAGGTTATGGTTAGTTTTAGGGTTAGGGTTAGGGTTACGGTACAGTTGAGGGTTAAGGATAGGATTAGGGTTAGGGTTAGTTTTAAGTACAAGTTATGGTTATTGTTAGGTTTAGGGTTAGGGTTACGGTAGGTTAGAATTAGGGTTAGGTTTATTGTTAGGGTTGACGTACAGTTTAGGGTTAGGGTTAGGGTTAGGGTTAGGGTTATGGTACAGGTTAGGGTTAGGGTTAGCGTCCGGGTAAGGGTTAGGGTTACAGCACAGGTTATGGATAGGTTTAGGGTTAGGGTTAGGGTTACGGTACCGGTGAGTGTTATGGTACCGGTGAGGGTTAAGGATAGGATTAGGGTTAGGGTTAGAGTTATGGTACAAGTTATGGTTATTGTTAGGAATAGGGTTAGGGTTACGGTATGTTAGAATTAGGGTTAGGGTTAGGGTTAGGGTTACAGTACTGGTTAGAGTCAGGTTTACGGTAGGGTTAAGTTTACGGTACAGGTTAGGGTTACGGTTAGGGTTAGGGTTAGGTTTAGGGTTAGGGTTAGGGTTACGGTACCGGTAATGTTTAGTGTTAGGGTTAGCGTTAGGGTTACAATACAGGTTAGAGTTAGGGTTAGGGTTAGGGTTAGGGCTAGGGTTAGGGTTATGACACAAGTTAGGGTTAGGGTTAGTGTTAGGCTTAGGGTTAAGGTACAGTTAAGGTTTAGGGTTAGGTTTACGGTTAGGATTAGAGTTAGGGTTAGTGTTACGATAGAGGTTAGGGTTAGGGTTAGGGTTAGGGGTAGGGTTAGGGTTAGGGTTAGGGTTAGGTTTGCCGTAGAGGTTAGGGTTAGGGTTAGGGTACATTTAGGTTTATAGTTAGGGTTAGGGTTAGGGTTACGGTACAGGTTAGGGTTACGGTTATGTTTAGGGTTAGGGTTAGGTTTAAGAATAGGTTTAGGGTAAGGTTTAGGGTTAGTGTTAGGGTTAGATTTAGGTTTGCCATAGCGGTTAGGGTTAGGTTTAGGGTTGGGTACAGATTAGGTTTAGGGTTAGGGTTAAGGTGAGGGTTACGGTTACGATACAGGTTAGGGTTAGGGTTAGATTTAGAGTTACGTTACAGGGTAGGGTTAGGATTAGGTTTAGGGTTAGGGTACGGGTTAGGGTTAGGTTTAGGGTTAGAGTTATCGTACAGGTTATGTTTAGGCTTAGGGTTAGTGTTACGGTACAGGTAAGGGTTACGGTTAGGGTTAGACTTAGGGTTAGGGCTAGGGTTGCCGTACAGGTGTGGGTTATGGTTACGGTTTGGTTTAGCGTTAGGGTTAGGGTTACGGTACTCGTTAGGGGGAGGGTTAGGGATAGGGTTACGATACAGGTTAGGGTTAGGGTGAGGGTTAGGGTTACGGAACAGGTTAGGGTTAGTGTAAGGGTTAGGGTTTTGGTACAGTTTAGGGATAGGGTTAGGGTTAGTTTTAGGGTTATGGTACAGGTTAGGTTTAGGGTTAGGTTTAGGGTTAGTGTTACGGAACAGGTTAGATTTAGGGTTAGGGTTAGTGTTACGGTACAGGTAAGGTTTAAATTCAAGGCCAAGGTGCAATTTAGAGATTTAAGTATTAGAATTTATATTTTAATTGTAGTTTAAACTTAGTAAGTATTTAAGGCCAAAATTCTGATTTCAAGTCAAAAGTTGAGATTTCAAAGTTATAATTACAATGCGGAAATTTAGAATGAGAATTCAAAGTTTAAAGTTATGAATTTATATTTAGGGATTTCCCTTCAAATTAGATATCAGGTGTAAATGTTAGTATTAGGAATTGCATACAGGATTAGGATTAGGGTTAGGGTTAGGGCTGCCGCACAGGTAGGGATATAGTTAGGGTTAGGATTACAGCTGAGTTAGGAGTTAGGGTTTCGGTACAGAGTTAGCATTAGGTTTAGGGTTAGGGTTAGGAGTAGCAGTGTACCGGATAGGGTTAGAGTTAGGGTCAGGGTAAGGGTTAGGGTTTCGGTACAGGTTATGGTTAGGTTTAGAGTAGGGTTAGGGTTATGGAACAGGTTTATTGTTAGGTTTCGGTTACGATACAGGTTAGGGTTAAGGTTAGGTTTTTGGTTAGGGTTAGAGTTACGGTACAAGTTATGTATATGGTTAGGTTTAGGGTTAGGGTTACAGTATAGGTTAGCATTAGGGTTAGGGTTAGTTTTAGGGTTACGGTACAGATTAGGGTTAGTGATAGGGTTAGGGTTTCGGTTAGGGTTACGGTACAGGTTAGGGTTAGGATTAAGGTAGGGATAGGGATACGGTACAGGATAGGATTACGGTTAGGGTAAGGGATTGGGTTAGGGTTAGGGTTACGGTACCGGTTAGGTTTAGGGTTAGGGTTAGGGTTAGGGTGACCATACAGGTGAGAGTTAGGGTTAGGGTTAGGGTTAGGGTTAGGGTTAGGTTTAGGGTTAGGTTTATGGTAGAGGTTAGGGTTAGGGTTAGGTTTAGGGTTTCGGTGCAGGTTACGGTTAAGTTTAGTTTTAGGGTTAGGGTTAGGGTTACGATACAGGTTAGGTTTAGGGTTAGGTTTAGTGTTACGGTACAGTTAAGGGTTACGTTTAGGGTAGGGTTGCAGTTAGGGTTGCTGTACAGTTGTGTTTTAGGGTTACGTGTTGTGGTTAGGGTAGGGTTACGGTTCAGGGTAACGTTAGGTTTAGGGTTATGGTTACAGTACCGGTTAGGGTGTGGGTTAGCTTTAGTGTTAGGGTTACCGTACAGATTAGTGTCAGGGTTAGGGTTAGGGTTAGGGTTAGGGATGTGGTACAGGTTAGGGTTAGGTTTAGGGTTAGGGTTACGGCACAGGTTAGGGTTAGAGTTAGGGTTAGGGTTACCGTACAGGTTAGGGTTAGGGTTAGGGTTAGGGTTAAGGTTAGGAATACCGTACAGGTTAGGTTTAGGGTTAGGGTTAGGGTTAGGTTTAGGGTGAAGTACAGGTTAGGGTTAGCGTTAGGGTTAGGGTTACGGCACAGGTTAGTGTTAGATTTAGGGTCAGGGTAAGGGTTAGGTTTACGGTATAGGTTATGGTTAGGTTTAGGTTTAGAGTTAGCATTACGGTACAGGTTAAGTTTAGGGTTAGGTTTATTTTTATGGTACAGGTTAGGGTTAAGGTTAGGTTTAGGGTGAGGGGTAGAGTTACGGTACAAGTTATGGTTATGGTTAGGTTTAGGGTTAGGGTTACGGTATAGGTTAGCATTAGGGTTAGGGTTAGGTTTGGGGTTACGGTTAGGGTTAGGGTTAGGGTTAGGGTTAGGGTTTAGGTTAGGGTTAGGGTTACCTTACAGGTTAGATTAAGGGTTAGGGTGAGGGTTAGGTTTTGGGTTAGGGTTAGGGTTATGGTCCAGTTTAGGGTTAGGATTAGGGTTAGGGTTAGGGTTTCGGTTTCGGTACAGGTTAGGGTTAAGGTGAGGGTTTCGGTTTCGGTACAGGTTAGGGTTAAGATTAGGTTTAGGGTTAGGGTTAGGGTTATGGTACAGGTTAGGGTTAGGGTTAGAGTTAGTGTCACGGTACAGGTAAGGGTTACGGTAAGGTTAGGGTTAAGGTGAGGGTTTTGGTTAATTTTGCTATACAATTGTGGTTTAGGGTTTCGGGTAAGTTTGTTTTTAGGGTAAGGGTTACGGTTCCCCATAAGGTTAGGTTTAGGGTTATGGTTTTAGTACGAGTTAGGGTTAGCGTTAGGGTTAGAGTTAGGGTTACCGTACAGATTAGGGTCAGGATTAGGGTTAGGGTTATGGTTAGGGTTAGGTTTGCGGTACAGGTTAGGGTAGGGTCAGGGTTAGGGTTACCGTACAGGTTAGGTTTTGGGTTAGGTTTAGTGTTAGGGTTGACGTACAGTTTACGGTTAGGGTTAGGGTTAGGGTTAGGGTTACGGTATAGGTTAGGTTTTGGTTTAGGTTTAGTGTTAGGGTTGACGTACAGTTTAGGGTTAGGGTTAGGGTTAGGGTTAGGGTTACGGTACAGGTTAGGGTTAGGGTTAGCGTCCGGGTAAGGGTTAGGGTTACAGCACAGGTTATGGTTAGTTTTAGGGTTAGGGTTAGGGTTACGGTACAGTTGAGGGTTAAGGATAGGATTAGGGTTAGGGTTAGTTTTAAGTACAAGTTATGGTTATTGTTAGGTTTAGGGTTAGGGTTACGGTAGGTTAGAATTAGGGTTAAGTTTATTGTTAGGGTTGACGTACAGTTTAGGGTTAGGGTTAGGGTTAGGGTTAGGGTTATGGTACAGGTTAGGGTTAGGGTTAGCGTCCGGGTAAGGGTTAGGGTTACAGCACAGGTTATGGATAGGTTTAGGGTTAGGGTTAGGGTTACGGTACTGGTGAGGGTTTCAGTACCGTTGAGGGTTAAGGATAGGATTAGGGTTAGGGTTAGAGTTATGGTACAAGTTATGGTTATTGTTAGGAATAGGGTTAGGGTTACGGTATGTTAGAATTAGGGTTAGGGTTAGGGTTAGGGTTACAGTACTGATTAGAGTCAGGTTTACGGTAGGGTTAAGTTTACGGTACAGGTTAGGGTTACGGTTAGGGTTAGGGTTAGGTTTAGGGTTAGGGTTAGGGTTAGGGTAACGGTACCGGTAATGTTTAGTGTTAGGGTTAGAGTTAGGGTTACAATACAGGTTAGAGTTAGGGTTAGGGTTAGGGTTAGGGCTAGGGTTAGGGTTATGATACAAGTTAGGGTTAGGGTTAGTGTTAGGCTTAGGGTTAAGGTACAGTTAAGGTTTAGGGTTAGGTTTACGGTTAGGATTAGAGTTAGGTTTATTTTTACGATAGAGGTTAGGGTTAGGGTTAGGGTTAGGGGTAGGGTTAGGGTTAGGGTTAGGGTTAGGTTTGCCGTAGAGGTTAGGGTTAGGGTTAGGGTACATTTAGGTTTATAGTTAGGGTTAGGGTTAGGGTTAGGGTTACGGTACAGGTTAGGGTTACGGTTATTTTAGGGTTAGGGTTAGGTTTAAGAATAGGTTTAGGGTAAGGTTTAGGGTTAGTGTTAGGGTTAGTGTTTGGGTTAGATTTAGGTTTGCCATAGCGGTTAGGGTTAGGTTTAGGGTTAGGGTGCAGATTAGGTTTAGGGTTAGGGTTAAGGTGAGGGTTACGGTTACGATACAGGTTAGGGTTAGGGTTAGATTTAGAGTTACGTTACAGGGTAGGGTTAGGATTAGGTTTAGGGTTAGGGTACGGGTTAGGGTTAGGTTTAGGGTTAGAGTTATGGTACAGGTTATGTTTAGGCTTAGGGTTAGTGTTACGGTACAGGTAAGGGTTACGGTTAGGGTTAGAGTTAGGGTTAGGGCTAGGGTTGCCGTACAGGTGTGGGTTATGGTTACGGTTTGGTTTAGCGTTAGGGATAGGGTTACGGTACTGGTTAGGGTGAGGGTTAGGGATAGGGTTACGATACAGGTTAGGGTTAGGGTTACGGAACAGGTTAGGGTTAGTGTAAGGGTTAGGGTTTCGGTACAGTTTAGGGATAGGGTTAGGGTTAGTTTTAGGGTTATGGTACAGGTTAGGTTTAGGTTTAGGTTTAGGGTTAGTGTTACGGAACAGGTTAGGTTTAGGGTTAGGGTTAGTGTTACGGTACAGGTAAGGTTTAAGGTTAGGGTAGGGTTACGGTTAGGTTTAGTGTTAGGGTTGTGGTACAGTTGTGGTTTAGGCTTACGGGTAGGGAGTGTTTAGGGTAAGGGTTACGGTTCAGGTCAAGGTTAGGTTTAGGGTTATGGTTACGGTACGGGTTAGGATGAGGGTTAGGGTTAGGGTTATGGTTATGTTTAGGGTTCCCGTACAGGTTAGTGTCAGGGTTAGTGTTAGTGTTAGGGTTGCGGTACAGGTTAGGATTAGGGTTAGGGTTAGGGCTACCGCACAGGTAAGGGATATAGTTAGGGTTAGGGTTACCGTACAGGTTAGGGTTAGGGTTTCGGTACAGGTTAGCATTAGGTTTAGGGTTAGGGTTAGGGTAACAGTACAGGATAGGGTTAGGGCTAGGGTCAGGGTAAGGGTTAGGGTTTCGGTACAGGTTATGGTTAGGTTTAGAGTTAGGGTTAGGGTTACGGAACAGGTTAGATTTATTGTTAGGTTTCGGTTACGATACAGGTTAGGGTTAAGGTTAGGTTTATGGTCAGGGGTAGAGTTACGGTACAAGTTATGTATATGGTTAGGTTTAGGGTTATGGTTACAGTATAGGTTAGCATTAGTGTTAGGGTTAGTTTTAGGGTTACGGTACAGATTAGGGTTAGTGATAGGGTTAGGGTTTCGGTTAGGGTTACGGTACAGGTTAGGGATAGGATTAAGGTAGGGATAGGGATACGGTACAAGATAGGATTACGGTTAGGGTAAGGGTTTGGGTTAGGGTTAGGGTTACGGTCCCGTTTAGGTTTAGGGTTAGGGTTAGGGTTAGGGTGACCATACAGGTGAGAGTTAGGGTTCGGGTTAGGGTTAGGGTTAGGGTTAGGGTTAGGTTTAGGGTTAGGGTTATGGTAGAGGTTAGGGTTAGGGTTAGGTTTAGGGTTTCGGTACGGGTTAGGGTTAAATTTAGGTTTAGGGTTAGGGTTAGGGTTACGGTACAGGTTAGGTTTAGGGTTAGGTTTAGTGTTACGGTACAGTTAAGGGTTACGTTTAGGGTAGGGTTGCAGTTAGGGTTGCTGTACAGTTGTGTTTTAGGGTTACGGGTGGGTTGTGGTTAGGGTAGGGTTACGGTTCAGGGTAACGTTAGGTTTAGGGTTATGGTTACAGTACGGGTTAGGGTTAGGGTTAGCTTTAGGGTTAGGGTTACCGTACAGATTAGTGTCAGGGTTAGGGTTAGGGTTAGGGTTAGGGATGTGGTACAGGTTAGGGTTAGGTTTAGGGTTAGGGTTACGGCACAGGTTAGGGTTAGAGTTAGGGTTAGGGTTACTGTACAGGTTACGGTTAGGGTTAGGGTTAGGGTTAAGGTTAGGAATACCGTACAGGTTAGGTTTAGGGTTAGGGTTAGGGTTAGGTTTAGGGTGAAGTACAGGTTAGGGTTAGCGTTAGGGTTAGGGTTACGGCACAGGTTACTGTTAGATTTAGGGTCAGGGTAAGGGTTAGGTTTACGGTATAAGTTATGTTAGGTTTAGGTTTAGAGTTAGCATTACGGTACAGGTTAAGTTTAGGGTTAGGTTTATTTTTATGGTACAGGTTATGGTTAAGGTTAGGTTTAGGGTGAGGGGTAGAGTTACGGTACAAGTTATGGTTATGGTTAGGTTTAGGGTTAGGGTTACGGTATAGGTTAGCATTAGGGTTAGGGTTAGTTTTGGGGTTACGGTACAGGTTAGGGTTGTGTTACGGTTCGTTTAGGGTTAGAGTTACGGTACAGGATAGGGTTAGGTTTAGCGTAGGTTTCGGGATACGGTTCAGGTTAGGGTTACGGTTAGGGTTAGGGTTTAGGTTAGGGTTAGGGTTACCTTACAGGTTAGAGTAAGGGTTAGGGTGAGGGTTAGGTTTTGGGTTAGGGTTAGGGTTATGGTCCAGTTTAGGGTTAGGGTTAGGGTTAGGGTTAGGGTTTCGGTACAGGTTAGGGTTAAGGTTAGGTTTAGGGTTAGGGTTAGGGTTGGTACAGGTTAGGGTTAGGGTTAGAGTTAGTGTCACGGTACAGGTAAGGGTTACGGTAAGGTTAGGGTTAAGGTGAGGGTTTCGGTTAGGGTTGCTATACAATTGTGGTTTAGGGTTTCGGGTAAGTTTGTTTTTAGGGTAAGGGTTACGGTTCCCCGTAAGGTTAGGTTTAGGGTTATGGTTTTGGTACGAGTTAGGGTTAGCGTTAGGGTTAGAGTTAGGGTTACCGTACAGATTAGGGTCAGGATTAGGGTTAGGGTTATGGTTAGGGTTAGGTTTGCGGTACAGGTTAGGGTAGGGTCAGGGTTAGGGTTGCCGTACAGGTTAGGTTTTGGGTTAGGTTTAGTGTTAGGGTTGACGTACAGTTTAGGGTTAGGGTTAGGGTTAGGGTTAGGGTGGGTTATGGTATAGGTTAGGTTTTGGTTTAGGTTTAGTGTTAGGGTTGACGTACAGTTTAGGATTAGGGTTAGGGTTAGGGTTATGGTACAGGTTAGGGTTAGGGTTAGCGTCAGGGTAAGGGTTAGGGTTACAGCACAGGTTATGGTTAGTTTTAGGGTTAGGGTTAGGGTTACGGTACAGTTGAGGGTTAAGGATAGGATTAGGGTTAGGGTTAGATTTAAGTACAAGTTATGGTTATTGTTAGGTTTAGGGTTAGGGTTACGGTAGGTTAGAATTAGGGTTAGGTTTATTGTTAGTGTTGACGTACAGTTTAGGGTTAGGGTTAGGGTTAGGGTTAGGGTTATGGTACAGGTTAGGGTTAGGGTTAGCGTCCGGGTAAGGGTTAGGGTTACAGCACAGGTTATGGATAGGTTTAGCGTTAGGGTTAGGGTTACGGTACCGGTGAGGGTTACGGTAAGGTGAGGGTTAAGGATAGGATTAGGGTTAGGGTTAGAGTTATGGTACAAGTTATGGTTATTGTTAGGAATAGGGTTAGGTTTACGGTATGTTAGAATTAGGGTTAGGGTTAGGGTTAGGGTTAGGTTTACAGTACTGGTTAGAGTCAGGTTTACGGTAGGGTTAAGTTTACGGTACAGGTTAGGGTTACGGTTAGGGTTAGGGTTAGGTTTAGGGTTAGGGTTAGGTTTAGGGTTAGGGTTAGGGTTACAGTACCGGTAATGTTTAGTGTTAGGGTTAGCGTTAGGGTTACAATACAGGTTAGAGTTAGGGTTAGGGTTAGGGTTAGGGCTAGGGTTAGGGTTATGATACAAGTTAGGGTTAGGGTTAGTGTTAGCTTAGGGTTAAGGTACAGTTAAGGTTTAGGGTTAGGTTTACGGTTAGGGTTAGAGTTAGGGTTAGTGTTACGATAGAGGTTAGGGATAGGGTTAGGGTTAGGGGTAGGGTTAGGGTTAGGGTTAGGGTTAGGGTTAGGTTTGCCGTAGAGGTTAGGGTTAGGGTTAGGGTACATTTAGGTTTATAGTTAGGGTTAGGGTTAGGGTTAGGGTTATGGTAGAGGTTAGGGTTACGGTTATGTTTAGGGTTAGGGTTAGGTTTAAGAATAGGTTTAAGGTAAGGTTTAGGGTTAGTGTTAGGGTTAGTGTTAGGGTTAGATTTAGGTTTGCCATAGCGGTTAGGGTTAGGTTTAGGGTTAGGGTACAGATTAGGTTTAGGGTTAGGGTTAAGGTGAGGGTTACGGTTACGATACAGGTTAGGGTTAGGGTTAGATTTAGATTTACGTTACAGGGTAGGGTTAGGATTAGGTTTAGGGTTAGGGTACGGGTTAGGGTAGGTTTAGGGTTAGAGTTATGGTACAGGTTATGTTTAGGCTTAGGGTTAGTGTTACGGTACAGGTAAGGGTTACGGTTAGGGTTAGAGTTAGGGTTAGGGCTAGGGTTGCCGTACAGGTGTGGGTTATGGTTACGGTACGGGTTAGGATGAGGGTTAGGGTTAGGGTTATGGTTATGTTTAGGGTTCCCGTACAGGTTAGTGTCAGGGTTAGTGTTAGTGTTAGGGTTGCGGTACAGGTTAGGATTAGGGTTAGGGTTAGGGCTACCGCACAGGTAAGGGATATAGTTAGGGTTAGGGTTACCGTACAGGTTAGGGTTAGGTTTCGGTACAGGTTAGCATTAGGTTTAGGGTTAGGGTTAGGGTAACGGTACAGGATAGGGTTAGGGTTAGGGTCAGGGTAAGGGTTAGGGTTTCGGTACAGGTTATGGTTAGGTTTAGAGTTAGGGTTAGGGTTACGGAACAGGTTAGGTTTATTGTTAGGTTTCGGTTACGATACAGGTTAGGGTTAAGGTTAGGTTTATGGTTAGGGTTAGAGTTACGGTACAAGTTATATATATGGTTAGGTTTAGGGTTAGGGTTACAGTATAGGTTAGCATTATGGTTAGGGTTAGTTTTAGGGTTACGGTACAGATTAGGGTTAGTGATAGGGTTAGGGTTTCGGTTAGGGTTACGGTACAGGTTAGGGATAGGATTAAGGTAGGGATAGGGATACGGTACAGGATAGGATTACGGTTAGGGTAAGGGTTTGGGTTAGGGTTAGGTTTACGGTACCGGTTAGGTTTAGGGTTAGGGTTAGGGTTAGGGTGACCATACAGGTGAGAGTTAGGGTTGGGGTTAGGGTTAGTGTTAGGGTTAGGGTTAGGTTTAGGGTTAGGGTTATGGTAGAGGTTATGGTTAGGGTTAGGTTTAGGGTTTCGGTACGGGTTAGGGTGAAGTTTAGGTTTAGGGTTAGGGTTAGGGTTACGGTACAGGTTAGGTTTAGGGTTAGGTTTAGTGTTACGGTACAGTTAAGGGTTACATTTAGGGTAGGGTTGCAGTTAGGGTTGCTGTACAGTTGTGTTTTTGTGTTACGGGTGGGTTGTGGTTAGGGTAGGGTTACGGTTCAGGGTAACGTTAGGTTTACGGTTATGGTTACAGTACGGGTTAGGGTTAGGGTTAGCTTTAGGGTTAGGGCTACAGTACAGATTAGTGTAAGGGTTAGGGTTAGGGTTAGGGTTAGGGATGTGGTACAGGTTAGGGTTAGGTTTAGGGTTAGTGTTACGGCACAGGTTAGGATTAGATTTAGGGTTAGGGTTACCGTACAGGTTAGGGTTAGGGTTAGGGTAAGGGTTAAGGTTAGGAATACCGTACAGGTTATTTTTAGGGTTAGGGTTAGGGTTAGGTTTAGGGTGAAGTACAGGTTAGGGTTAGCGTTAGGGTTAGGGTTACGGCACAGGTTACTGTTAGATTTAGGGTCAGGGTAAGGGTTAGGTTTACGGTATAAGTTATGGTTAGGTTTAGGTTTAGAGTTAGCATTACGGTACAGGTTAAGTTTAGGGTTAGGTTTATTTTTACGGTACAGGTTAGGGTTAAGGTTAGGTTTAGGGTGAGGGGTAGAGTTACGGTACAAGTTATGGTTATGGTTAGGTTTAGGGTTAGGGTTACGGTATAGGTTAGCATTAGGGTTAGGGTTAGGTTTGCAGTTACGGTACAGGTTAGGGTTGTGTTACGGTTCGTTTAGGGTTAGAGTTACGGTACAGGATAGGGTTAGGTTTAGCGTAGGTTTCGGGATACGGTTCAGGTTAGGGTTACGGTTAGGGTTAGGGTTTAGGTTAGGGTTAGGGTTACCTTACAGGTTAGAGTAAGGGTTAGGGTGAGGGTTAGGTTTTGGGTTAGGGTTAAGGTTATGGTCCAGTTTAGGGTTAGGGTTAGGGTTAGGATTATGGTTTCGGTACAGGTTAGGGTTAAGGTTAGGTTTAAGGTTAGGGTTAGGGTTATGGTACAGGTTAGGGTTAGGGTTAGAGTTAGTGTCACGGTACAGGTAAGGATTACGGTAAGGTTAGGGTTAAGGTGAGGGTTTCGGTTAGGGTTGCTATACAATTGTGGTTTAGGGTTTCGGGTAAGTTTGTTTTTAGGGTAAGGGTTACGGTTCCCCATAAGGTTAGGTTTAGGGTTATGGTTTTAGTACGAGTTAGGGTTAGCGTTAGGGTTAGAGTTAGGGTTACCGTACAGATTAGGGTCAGGATTAGGGTTAGGGTTATGGTTAGGGTTAGGTTTGCGGTACAGGTTAGGGTAGGGTCAGGGTTAGGGTTACCGTACAGGTTAGGTTTTGAGTTCGGTTTAGTGTTAGGGTTGACGTACAGTTTAGGGTTAGGGTTAGGGTTAGGGTTAGGGTTACTGTATAGGTTAGGTTTTGGTTTAGGTTTAGTGTTAGGGTTGACGTACAGTTTAGGGTTAGGGTTAGGGTTAGGGTTACGGTACAGGTTAGGGTTAGGGTTAGCGTCCGGGTAAGGGTTAGGGTTACAGCACAGGTTTAGGTTAGTTTTAGGGTTAGTGTTAGGGTTACGGTACAGTTGAGGGTTAAGGATAGGATTAGGGTTAGGGTTAGATTTAAGTACAAGTTATGGTTATTGTTAGGTTTAGGGTTAGGGTTACGGTAGGTTAGAATTAGGGTTAGGTTTATAGTTAGGGTTGACGTACAGTTTAGGGTTAGGGTTAGGGTTAGGGTTAGGGTTATGGTACAGGTTAGGGTTAGGGTTAGCGTCCGGGTAAGGGTTAGGGTTACAGCACAGGTTATGGATAGGTTTAGGGTTAGGGTTAGGGTTACGGTACCCGTGAAGTTTACGGTACCGGTGAGGGTTAAGGATAGGATTAGGGTTAGGGTTAGAGTTATGTTACAAGTTATGGTTATTGTTAGGAATAGGGTTAGGGTTACGGTATGTTAGAATTAGGGTTAGGGTTAGGGTGAGGGTTACAGTACTGGTTAGAGTCAGGTTTACGGTAGGGTTAAGTTTACGGTACAGGTTAGGGTTACGGTTAGGGTTAGGGTTAGGTTTAGGGTTAGGGTTAGGGTTAGGGTTACGGTACCGGTAATGTTTAGTGTTAGGGTTAGCGTTAGGGTTACAATACAGGTTAGAGTTAGGGTTAGGGTTAGGGTTAGGGCTAGGGTTAGGGTTATGATACAAGTTAGGGTTAGGGTTAGCATTAGGCTTAGGGTTAAGGTACAGTTAAGGTTTAGGGTTAGGTTTACGGTTAGGATTAGAGTTAGGGTTAGTGTTACGATAGAGGTTAGGGTTAGGGTTAGGGTTAGGGGTATGGTTAGGGTTGGGGTTAGATTGGCCATAGAGGTTAGGGTTAGGGATAGGGTACATTTAGGTTTATAGTTAGGGTTAGGGTTAGGGTTAGGGTTACGGTACAGGTTAGGGTTACGGTTATGTTTAGGGTTAGGGTTAGATTTAAGAATAGGTTTAGGGTAAGGTTTAGGGTTAGTGTTAGGGTTAGTGTTAGGGTTAGATTTAGGTTTGCCATAGCGGTTAGGGTTAGGTTTAGGGTTAGGGTACAGATTAGGTTTAGGGTTAGGGTTAAGGTGAGGGTTACGGTTACGATACAGGTTAGGGTTAGGGTTAGATTTAGAGTTACGTTACAGGGTAGGGTTAGGATTAGGTTTAGGGTTAGGGTACGGGTTAGGGTTAGGTTTAGGTTTAGAGTTATGGTACAGGTTATGTTTAGGCTTAGGGTTAGTGTTACGGTACAGGTAAGAGTTACGGTTAGGGTTAGAGTTAGGGCTAGGGCTAGGGTTGCCGTACAGGTGTGGGTTATGGTTACGGTTTGGTTTAGCGTTAGGGTTAGGGTTACGGTACTGGTTAGGGTGAGGGTTAGGGATAGGGTTACGATACAGGTTAGGGTTAGGGTGAGTGTTAGGGTTACGGAACAGCTTAGGGTTAGTGTAAGGGTTAGGGTTTCGGTACAGTTTAGGGATAGGGTTAGGGTTAGTTTTAGGGTTATGGTACAGGTTAGGTTTAGGTTTAGGTTTAGGGTTAGTGTTACGGAACAGGTTAGGTTTAGGGTTAGGGTTAGTGTTACGGTACAGGTAAGGTTTAAGGTTAGGGTAGGGTTACGGTTAGGTTTAGTGTTAGGGTTGTGGTACAGTTGTGGTTTAGGCTTACGGGTAGGGAGTGTTTAGGGTAAGGGTTACGGTTCAGGTCAAGGTTAGGTTTAGGGTTATGGTTACGGTACGGGTTAGGATGAGGGTTAGGGTTAGGGTTATGGTTATCTTTAGGGTTCCCGTACAGGTTAGTGTCAGGGTTAGTGTTAGTGTTAGGGTTGCGGTACAGGTTAGGATTAGGGTTAGGGTTAGGGCTACCACACAGGTAAGGGATATAGTTAGGGTAAGGGTTACCGTACAGGTTAGGGTTAGGGTTTCGGTACAGGTTAGCATTAGGTTTAGGGTTAGGGTTAGGGTAACGGTACAGGATAGGGTTAGGGTTAGGGTCAGGGTAAGGGTTAGGGTTTCGGTACAGGTTATGGTTAGGTTTAGAGTTAGGGTTAGGGTTACGGAACAGGTTAGGTTTATTGTTAGGTTTCGGTTACGATACAGGTTAGGGTTAAGGTTAGGTTTATGGTTAGGGTTAGAGTTACGGTACAAGTTATGTATATGGTTAGGTTTAGGGTTAGGGTTACAGTATAGGTTAGCATTAGGGTTAGGGTTAGTTTTAGGGTTACGGTACAGATTAGGGTTAGTGATAGGGTTAGGGTTTCGGTTAGGGTTACGGTACAGGTTAGGGATAGGATTAAGGTAGGGATAGGGATACGGTACAGGATAGGATTACGGTTAGGGTAAGGGTTTGGGTTAGGGTTAGGGTTACGGTACCGGTTAGGTTTAGGGTTAGGGTTAGGGTTAGGGTGACCATACAGGTGAGAGTTAGGGTTGGGGTTAGGGTTAGGGTTAGGGTTAGGGTTAGGTTTAGGGTTAGGGTTATGGTAGAGGTTAGGGTTAGGGTTAGGTTTAGGGTTTCGGTACGGGTTAGGGTTAAATTTAGGTTTAGGGTTAGGGTTAGGGTTACGGTATAGGTTAGGTTTAGGGTTAGGTTTAGTGTTACGGTACAGTTAAGGGTTACGTTTAGGGTAGGGTTGCAGTTAGGGTTGCTGTACAGTTGTGTTTTTGGGTTACGGGTGGGTTGTGGTTAGGGTAGGGTTACGGTTCAGGGTAACGTTAGGTTTAGGGTTATGGTTACGGTACGGGTTAGGGTTAGGATTAGCTTTAGGGTTAGGGTTACCGTACAGATTAGTGTCAGGGTTAGGGTTAGGGTTATGGTTAGGGATGTGGTACAGGTAGGGTTAGGTTTAGGGTTAGGGTTACGGCACAGGTTAGGGTTAGAGTTAGGGTTAGGGTTACCGTACAGGTTAGGGTTAGGGTTAGGGTAAGGGTTAAGGTTAGGAATACCGTACAGGTTATTTTTAGGGTTAGGGTTAGGGTTAGGTTTAGGGTGAAGTACAGGTTAGGGTTAGCGTTAGGGTTAGGGTTATGGCACAGGTTAGTGTTAGATTTAGGGTCAGGGTAAGGGTTAGGTTTACGGTATAGGTTATGGTTAGGTTTAGGTTTAGAGTTAGCATTACGGTACAGGTTAAGTTTAGGGTTAGGTTTATTTTTATGGTACAGGTTAGGGTTAAGGTTAGGTTTAGGGTGAGGGGTAGAGTTACGGTACAAGTTATGGTTATGGTTAGGTTTAGGGTTAGGGTTACGGTATAGGTTAGCATTAGGGTTAGGGTTAGGTTTGGGGTTACGGTACAGGTTAGGGTTGTGTTACGGTTCGTTTAGGGTTAGAGTTACGGTACAGGTTAGGGTTAGGTTTAGCGTAGGTTTCGGGATACGGTTCAGGTTAGGGTTACGGTTAGGGTTAGGGTTTAGGTTAGGGTTAGGGTTACCTTACAGGTTAGAATAAGGGTTAGGGTGAGGGTTAGGTTTTGGGTTAGGGTTAGGGTTATGGTCCAGTTTAGGGTTAGGGTTAGGGTTAGGGTTTTTCGGTACAGGTTAGGGTTAAGGTTAGGTTTAGGGTTAGGGTTAGGGTTATGGTACAGGTTAGGGTTAGGGTTAGAGTTAGTGTCACGGTACAGGTAAGGGTTACGGTAAGGTTGCGGTTAAGGTGAGGGTTTCGGTTAGGGTTGCTATACAATTGTGGTTTAGGGTTTCGGGTAAGTTTGTTTTTAGGGTAAGGGTTACGGTTCCCCGTAAGGTTAGGTTTAGGGTTATGGTTTTGGTACGAGTTAGGGTTAGCGTTAGGGTTAGAGTTAGGGTTACCGTACAGATTAGGGTCAGGATTAGGGTTAGGGTTATGGTTAGGGTTAGGTTTGTGGACAGGTTAGGGTAGGGTCAGGGTTAGGGTTACCGTACAGGTTAGGTTTTGGGTTAGGTTTAGTGTTAGGGTTGACGTACAGTTTAGGGTTAGGGTTAGGGTTACGGTATAGGTTAGGTTTTGGTTTAGGTTTAGTGTTAGGGTTGACGTACAGTTTAGGGTTAGGGTTAGGGTTAGGGTTACGGTACAGGTTAGGGTTAGGGTTAGCGTCCGGGTAAGGGTTAGGGTTACAGCACAGGTTTAGGTTAGTTTTAGGGTTAGTGTTAGGGTTACGGTACAGTTGAGGGTTAAGGATAGGATTAGGGTTAGGGTTAGATTTAAGTACAAGTTATGGTTATTGTTAGGTTTAGGGTTAGGGTTACGGTAGGTTAGAATTAGGGTTAGGTTTATTGTTAGGGTTGACGTACAGTTTAGGGTTCGGGTTCGGGTTAGGGTTAGGGTTATGGTACAGGTTAGGGTTAGGGTTAGCGTCCGGGTAAGGGTTAGGGTTGCAGCACAGGTTATGGATAGGTTTAGGGTTAGGGTTAGGGTTACGGTACTGGTGAGGGTTACGGTACCAGTGAGGGTTAAGGATAGGATTAGGGTTAGGGTTAGAGTTATGGTACAAGTTATGGTTATTGTTAGGAATAGGGTTTAAAGATTACAGTATGTTGAGTAGATTTAGAGTTAGGGTTGAGTTACATTACTAGTTATAGTCAGAGTTTACGGTAGGTTAAGACCCAGTACAAGTTAGAAATTATTTGCGACCAGGGTGGATTTAGGGTTAGGTTGAGTTAGGAGTTAGGGTTACGGTACAGTAATTTTAGTGTTAGGGTTAGCGTTAGGGTTACAATACAGGTTAGAGTTTGGGTTAGGGTCAGGGTTAGGGCTAGGGTTAGGGTTATGTTACAAGTTAGGGTTAGGGTTAGTTTTAGGCTTAGGGTTAAGGTACAGTTAAGGTTTAGGGTTAGGTTTACGGTTAGGATTAGAGTTAGGGTTATTGTTACGATAGAGGTTAGGGTTAGGGTTAGGGTTAGGGGTAGGGTTAGGGTTAGGGTTAGGGTTAGGTTTGCCGTAGAGGTTAGGGTTAGGGTTAGGGTACATTTAGGTTTATAGTTAGGGTTAGGGTTAGGGTTAGGGTTACGGTACAAGTTAGGGTTACGGTTATGTTTAGGGTTAGGGTTAGGTTTGAGAATAGGTTTAGGGTAAGGTTTAGGGTTAGTGTTAGGGTTAGTGTTAGGGTTAGATTTAGGTTTGCCAGAGCGGTTAGGGTTAGGTTTAGGGTTAGGGTACAGATTAGGTTTAGGGTTAGGGTTAAGGTGAGGGTTACGGTTACGATACAGGTTAGGGTTAGGGTTAGATTTAGAGTTACGTTACAGGGTAGGGTTAGGATTAGGTTTAGGGTTAGGGTACGGGTTAGGGTTAGGTTTAGGGTTAGAGTTATGGTACAGGTTATGTTTAGGCTTAGGGTTAGTGTTACGGTACAGGTAAGGGTTACGGTTAGGGTTAGAGTTAGGGTTAGGGCTAGGGTTGCCGTACAGGTGTGGGTTATGGTTACGGTTTGGTTTAGCGTTAGGGTTAGGGTTACGGTACTGGTTAGGGTGAGGGTTAGGGATAGGGTTACGATACAGGTTAGGGTTAGGGTGAGGGTTAGGGTTACGGAACAGGTTAGGGTTAGTGTAAGGGTTAGGGTTTCGGTACAGTTTAGGGATAGGGTTAGGGTTAGTTTTAGGGTTATGGTACAGGTTAGGTTTAGGTTTAGGTTTAGGGTTAGTGTTATGGAACAGGTTAGGTTTAGGGTTAGGGTTAGTGTTACGGTACAGGTAAGGTTTAAGGTTAGGGTAGGGTTACGGTTAGGTTTAGTGTTAGGGTTGTGGTACAGTTGTGGTTTAGGCTTACGGGTAGGGAGTGTTTAGGGTTAGGGTTACGGTTCAGGTCAAGGTTAGGTTTAGGGTTATGGTTACGGTACGGGTTAGGATGAGGGTTAGGGTTAGGGTTATGGTTATGTTTAGGGTTCCCGTACAGGTTAGTGTCAGGGTTAGTGTTAGTGTTAGGGTTGCGGTACAGGTTAGGATTAGGGTTAGGGTTAGGGCTACCGCACAGGTAAGGGATATAGTTAGGGTTAGGGTTACCGTACAGGTTAGGGTTAGGGTTTCGGTACAGGTTAGCATTAGGTTTAGGGTTAGGGTTAGGGTAACGGTACCGGATAGGGTTAGGGTTAGGGTCAGGGTAAGGGTTAGGGTTTCGGTACAGGTTATGGTTAGGTTTAGAGTTAGGGTTAGGGTTACGGAACAGGTTAGGTTTATTGTTAGGTTTCGGTTACGATACAGGTTAGGCTTAAGGTTAGGTTTATGGTTAGGGTTAGAGTTACGGTACAAGTTATGTATATGGTTAGGTTTAGGGTTAGGGTTACAGTATAGGTTAGCATTAGGGTTAGGGTTAGTTTTAGGGTTACGGTACAGATTAGGGTTAGTGATAGGGTTAGGGTTTCGGTTAGGGTTACGGTACAGGTTAGGGATAGGATTAAGGTAGGGATAGGGATACGGTACAGGATAGGATTACGGTTAGGGTAAGGGTTTGGGTTAGGGTTAGGGTTACGGTACCGGTTAGGTTTAGGGTTAGGGTTAGGGTTAGGGTGACCATACAGGTGAGAGTTAGGGTTAGGGTTAGGGTTAGGGTTAGGGTTAGGGTTAGGTTTAGGGTTAGGGTTATGGTAGAGGTTAGGGTTAGGGTTAGGTTTAGGGTTTCGGTACGGGTTAGGGTTAAGTTTAGGTTTAGGGTTAGGGTTAGGGTTACGGTACAGGTTAGGTTTAGGGTTAGGTTTAGTGTTACGGTACAGTTAAGGGTTACGTTTAGGGTAGGGTTGCAGTTAGGGTTGCTGTACAGTTGTGTTTTAGGGTTACGGGTGTGTTGTGGTTAGGGTAGGGTTACGGTTCAGGGTAACGTTAGGTTTAGGGTTATGGTTACAGTACGGGTTAGGGTTAGGGTTAGCTTTAGGGTTAGGGTTACCGTACAGATTAGTGTCAGGGTTAGGGTTAGGGTTAGGGTTAGGCATGTGGTACAGGTTAGGGTTAGGTTTAGGGTTAGGGTTACGGCACAGGTTAGGGTTAGAGTTAGGGTTAGGGTTACCGTACAGGTTAGGGTTAGGGTTAGGGTTAGGGTTAAGGTTAGGAATACCGTACAGGTTAGGTTTAGGGTTAGGGTTAGGGTTAGGTTTAGGGTGAAGTACAGGTTAGGGTTAGCGTTAGGGTTAGGGTTACGGCACAGGTTACTGTTAGATTTCGGGTCAGGGTAAGGGTTAGGTTTACGGTATAGGTTATGGTTAGGTTTAGGTTTAGAGTTAGCATTACGGTACAGGTTAAGTTTAGGGTTAGGTTTATTTTTATGGTACAGGTTAGGGTTAAGGTTAGGTTTAGGGTGAGGGGTAGAGTTACGGTACAAGTTATGGTTATGGTTAGGTTTAGGGTTAGGGTTACGGTATAGGTTAGCATTAGGGTTAGGGTTAGGTTTGGGGTTACGGTTAGGGTTAGGGTTAGGGTTAGGGTTAGGGTTTAGGTTAGGGTTAGGGTTACCTTACAGGTTAGATTAAGGGTTAGGGTGAGGGTTAGGTTTTGGGTTAGGGTTAGGGTTATGGTCCAGTTTAGGGTTAGGGTTAGGGTTAGGGTTAAGTTTACGGTACAGGTTAGGGTTACGGTTAGGGTTAGGGTTAGGTTTAGGGTTAGGGTTAGGGTTAGGGTTACGGTACCGGTAATGTTTAGTGTTAGGGTTAGCGTTAGGGTTACAATACAGGTTAGAGTTAGGGTTAGGGTTAGGGTTAGGGCTAGGGTTAGGGTTATGATACAAGTTAGGGTTAGGGTTAGTGTTAGGCTTAGGTTTAAGGTACAGTTAAGGTTTAGGGTTAGGTTTACGGTTAGGGTTAGAGTTAGGGTTAGTGTTACGATAGAGGTTAGGGTTAGGGTTGGGTTAGGGGTAGGGTTAGGTTTAGGGTTAGGGTTAGGGTTAGGTTTGCCGTAGAGGTTAGGGTTAGGGTTAGGGTACATTTAGGTTTATAGTTAGGGTTAGGGTTAGGGTTAGGGTTACGGTACAGGTTAGGGTTACGGTTATGTTTAGGGTTAGGGTTAGGTTTAGAATAGGTTTAGGGTAAGGTTTAGGGTTAGTGTTAGGGTTAGTGTTAGGGTTAGATTTAGGTTTGCCATAGCGGTTAGGGTTAGGTTTAGGGTTAGGGTACAGATTAGGTTTAGGGTTAGGGTTAAGGTGAGGGTTACGGTTACGATACAGGTTAGGGTTAGGGTTAGATTTAGAGTTACGTTACAGGGTAGGGTTAGGATTAGGTTTAGGGTTAGGGTACGGGTGAGGGTTAGGTTTAGGGTTAGAGTTATGGTACAGGTTATGTTTAGGCTTAGGGTTAGTGTTACGGTACAGGTAAGGGTTACGGTTAGGGTTAGAGTTAGGGTTAGGGCTAGGGTTGCATTACAGGTGTGGGTTATGGTTACGGTTTGGTTTAGCGTTAGGGTTAGGGTTACGGTACTGGTTAGGGTGAGGGTTAGGGATAGGGTTACGATACAGGTTAGGGTTAGGGTGAGGGTTAGGGTTACGGAACAGGTTAGGGTTAGTGTAAGGGTTAGGGTTTCGGTACAGTTTAGGGATAGGGTTAGGGTTAGTTTTAGGGTTATGGTACAGGTTAGGTTTAGGTTTAGGTTTAGGGTTAGTGTTACGGAACAGGTTAGGTTTAGGGTTAGGGTTAGTGTTACGGTACAGGTAAGGTTTAAGGTTAGGGTAGGGTTACGGTTAGGTTTAGTGTTAGGGTTGTGGTACAGTTGTGGTTTAGGCTTACGGGTAGGGAGTGTTTAGGGTAAGGGTTACGGTATAGGTTAGCATTAGGGTTAGGGTTAGGTTTTGGGTTACGGTTAGGGTTAGGGTTAGGGTTAGGATTAGGGTTTAGGTTAGGGTTAGGGTTACCTTACAGGTTAGAGTAAGGGTTAGGGTGAGGGTTAGGTTTTGGGTTAGGGTTAGGGTTATGGTCCAGTTTAGGGTTAGGGTTAGGGTTAGGGTTAAGTTTACGGTACAGGTTAGGGTTACGGTTAGGGTTAGGGTTAGGTTTAGGGTTAGGGTTAGGGTTAGGGTTACGGTACCGCTAATGTTTAGTGTTAGGGTTAGCGTTAGGGTTACAATACAGGTTAGAGTTAGGGTTAGGGTTAGGGTTAGGGCTAGGGTTAGGGTTATGATACAAGTTAGGGTTAGGGTTAGTGTTAGGCTTAGGGTTAAGGTACAGTTAAGGTTGAGGGTTAGGTTTACGGTTAGGGTTAGAGTTAGGGTTAGTGTTACGATAGAGGTTAGGGTTAGGGTTGGGTTAGGGGTAGGGTTAGGTTTAGGGTTAGGGTTAGGGTTAGGTTTGCCGTAGAGGTTAGGGTTAGGGTTAGGGTACATTTAGGTTTATAGTTAGGGTTAGGGTTAGGGTTACGGTACAGGTTAGGGTTACGGTTATGTTTAGGGTTAGGGTTAGGTTTAAGAATAGGTTTAGGGTAGGGTTTAGGGTTAGTGTTAGGGTTAGTGTTAGGGTTAGATTTAGGTTTGCCATAGCAGTTAGGGTTAGGTTTAGGGTTAGGGTACAGATTAGGTTTAGGGTTAGGGTTAAGGTGAGGGTTACGGTTACGATACAGGTTAGGGTTGGGGTTAGATTTAGAGTTACGTTACAGGGTAGGGTTAGGATTAGGTTTAGGGTAGGGTACGGGTTAGGGTTAGGTTTAGGGTTAGAGTTATGGTACAGGTTATGTTTAGGCTTAGGGTTAGTGTTACGGTACAGGTAAGGGTTACGGTTAGGGTTAGAGTTAGGGTTAGGGCTAGGGTTGCATTACAGGTGTGGGTTATGGTTACGGTTTGGTTTAGCGTTAGGGTTAGGGTTACGGTACTGGTTAGGGTGAGGGTGAGGGTTAGGGTTACGGAACAGGTTAGGGTTAGGGTGAGGTTAGGGTTACGGAACAGGTTAGGGTTAGTGTAGAGGTTAGGGTTTCCGGTACAGTTTAGGGATAGGGTTAGGGTTGGTTTTGGGGTTATGGTACAGGTTAGGTTTAGGTTTAGGTTTAGGGTTGGTGTTACGGAACAGGTTAGAGTTTAGGAGTTAGGAGTTAGTGTTACGGTACAGAAGTAAGTTTAAGGGTAAGGTAGGAATTCTGATTAGGATTTAGTGTTAGGAATTTGTAATTTTGAATTGTGGTTTAAACTTACAGGTAAGAGTATTTAGAGTAGGAGTTACAGTTTCAAGTCAAAGTTGGGATTTAGGTTATAGTTACAGTACGGAGTTAAGATGAGAGTTAGGGTTGAGTTATGGTTATGTTTAGGGTTCCTGTACAAGGTTAGTGTCAGGGTTACTGTTAGTGTTAGGGTTGCGGTACAGGTTAGGATTAGGGTTAGGGTTAGGGCTACCGCACAGGTAAGGGATATAGTTAGGGTTAGGTTTACCGTACAGGTTAGGGTTAGGGTTTCGGTACAGGTTAGCATTAGGTTTAGGGTTAGGGTTAGGGTAACAGTACAGGATAGGGTTAGGGTTAGGGTCAGGGTAAGGGTTAGGGTTTCGGTACAGGTTATGGTTAGGTTTAGAGTTAGGGTTAGGGTTACGGAACAGGTTAGGTTTATTGTTAGGTTTCGGTTACGATACAGGTTAGGGTTAAGGTTAGGTTTATGGTTAGGGTTAGAGTTACGGTACAAGTTATGTATATGGTTAGGTTTAGGGTTAGGGTTACAGTATAGGTTAGCATTAGGGTTAGGGTTAGTTTTAGGGTTACGGTACAGATTAGGGTTAGTGATAGGGTTAGGGTTTCGGTTAGGGTTACGGTACAGGTTAGGGATAGGATTAAGGTAGGGATAGGGATACGGTACAGGATAGGATTACGGTTAGGGTAAGGGTTTGGGTTAGGGTTAGGGTTACGGTACCGGTTAGGTTTAGGGTTAGGGTTAGGGTTAGGGTGACCATACAGGTGAGAGTTAGGGTTAGGGTTAGGGTTAGCGTTAGGGTTAGGGTTAGGTTTAGGGTTAGGGTTATGGTAGAGGTTAGGGTTAGGTTTAGGTTTAGGGTTTCGTTACGGGTTAGGTTTAAGTTTAGGTTTAGGGTTAGGGTTAGGGTTACGGTACAGGTTAGGTTTAGGGTTAGGTTTAGTGTTACGGTACAGTTAAGGGTTACGTTTAGGGTAGGGTTGCAGTTAGGGTTGCTGTACAGTTGTGTTTTAGGGTTACGGGTGGGTTGTGGTTAGGGAAGGTTTACGGTTCAGGGTAACGTTAGGTTTAGGGTTATGGTTACAGTACGGGTTAGGGTTAGGGTTAGCTTTAGGGTTAGGGTTACCGTACAGATTAGTGTCAGGGTTAGGGTTAGGGTTAGCGTTAGGGATGTGGTACAGGTTAGGGTTAGGTTTAGGGTTAGGGTTACGGCACAGGTTAGGGTTAGAGTTAGGGTTAGGGTTACCGTACAGGTTACGGTTAGGGTTAGGGTAAGGGTTAAGATTAGGAATACCGTACAGGTTAGGTTTAGGGTTAGGGTTAGGGTTAGGTTTAGGGTGAAGTACAGGTTAGGGTTAGCGTTAGGGTTAGGGTTATGGCACAGGTTTGTGTTAGATTTAGGGTCAGGGTAAGGGTTAGGTTTAGGGTATAGGTTATGGTTAGGTTTAGGTTTAGAGTTTACATTACGGTACAGGTTAAGTTTACAGTTAGGTTTATTTTTATGGTACAGGTTAGGGTTAAGGTTAGGTTTAGGGTGAGGGGTAGAGTTACGGTACAAGTTATGGTTATGGTTAGGTTTAGGGTTAGGGTTACGGTATAGGTTAGCATTAGGGTTAGGGTTAGGTTTGGGGTTACGGTACAGGTTAGGGTTGTGTTACGGTTCGTTTAGGGTTAGAGTTACGGTACAGGTTAGGGTTAGGTTTAGCGTAGGTTTCGGGATACGGTTCAGGTTAGGGTTACGGTTAGGGTTAGGGTTTAGGTTAGGGTTAGGGTTACCTTACAGGTTAGAGTAAGGGTTAGGGTGAGGGTTAGGTTTTGGGTTAGGGTTAGGGTTATGGTCCAGTTTAGGGTTAGGGTTAGGGTTAGGAGGGTTTCGGTACAGGTTAGGGTTAAGGTTAGGTTTAGGGTTAGGGTTAGGGTTATGGTACAGGTTAGGGTTAGGGTTAGAGTTAGTGTCACGGTACAGGTAAGGGTTACGGTAAGGTTAGGGTTAAGGTGAGGGTTTCGGTTAGGGTTGCTATACAATTGTGGTTTAGGGTTTCGGGTAAGTTTGTTTTTAGGGTAAGGGTTACGGTTCCCCGTAAGGTTAGGTTTAGGGTTATGGTTTTGGTACGAGTTAGGGTTAGCGTTAGGGTTAGAGTTAGGGTTACCGTACAGATTAGGGTCAGGATTAGGGTTAGGGTTATGGTTAGGGTTAGGTTTGCGGTACAGGTTAGGGTAGGGTCAGGGTTAGGGTTACCGTACAGGTTAGGTTTTGGGTTAGGTTTAGTGTTAGGGTTGATGTACAGTTTAGGGTTAGGGTTAGGGTTAGGGTTAGGGTTACGGTATAGGTTAGGTTTTGGTTTAGGTTTAGTGTTAGGGTTGACGTACAGTTTAGGGTTAGGGTTAGGGTTAGGGTTACGGTACAGGTTAGGGTTAGGGTTAGCGTCTGGGTAAGGGTTAGGGTTACAGCACAGGTTATGGTTAGTTTTAGGGTTAGGGTTAGGGTTACTGTACAGTTGAGGGTTAAGGATAGGATTAGGGTTAGGGTTAGATTTAAGTACAAGTTATGGTTATTGTTAGGTTTAGGGTTAGGGTTACGGTAGGTTAGAATTAGGGTTAGGGTTAGGGTTAGGGTTACAGTACTGGTTAGAGTCAGGTTTACGGTAGGGTTAAGTTTACGGTACAGGTTAGGGTTACGGTTAGGGTTAGGGTTAGGTTAGGGTTAGGGTTAGGGTTAGGGTTACGGTACCGGTAATATTTAGTGTTAGGGTTAGCGTTAGGGTTACAATACAGGTTAGAGTTAGGGTTAGGGTTAGGGTTAGGGCTAGGGTTAGGTTATGGTACAAGTTAGGGTTAGGGTTAGTGTTAGGCTTAGGGTTAAGGTACAGTTAAGGTTTAGGGTTAGGTTTACGGTTAGGATTAGAGTTAGGGTTAGTGTTACGATAGAGGTTAGGGATAGGGTTAGGGTTAGGGGTAGGGTTAGGGTTAGGGTTAGGGTTAGGGTTAGGTTTGCCGTAGAGGTTAGGGTTAGGGTTAGGGTACATTTAGGTTTATAGTTAGGGTTAGGGTTAGGGTTAGGGTTATGGTACAGGTTAGGGTTACGGTTATGTTTAGGGTTAGGGTTAGGTTTAAGAATAGGTTTAGGGTAAGGTTTAGGGTTAGTGTTAGGGTTAGTGTTAGGGTTAGATTTAGGTTTGCCATAGCGGTTAGGGTTAGGTTTAGGGTTAGGGTACAGATTAGGTTTAGGGTTAGGGTTAAGGTGAGGGTTACGGTTACGATACAGGTTAGGGTTAGGGTTAGATTTAGAGTTACGTTACAGGGTAGGGTTAGGATTAGGTTTAGGGTTAGGGTACGGGTTAGGGTTAGGTTTAGGGTTAGAGTTATGGTACAGGTTATGTTTAGGCTTAGGGTTAGTGTTACGGTACAGGTAAGGGTTACGGTTAGGGTTAGAGTTAGGGTTAGGGCTAGGGTTGCCGTACAGGTGTGGGTTATGGTTACGGTTTGGTTTAGCGTTAGGGTTAGGGTTACGGTACTGGTTAGGGTGAGGGTTAGGGATAGGGTTACGATACAGGTTAGGGTTAGGGTGAGGGTTAGGGTTACGGAACAGGTTAGGGTTAGTGTAAGGGTTAGGGTTTCGGTACAGTTTAGGGATAGGGTTAGGGTTAGTTTTAGGGTTATGGTACAGGTTAGGTTTAGGTTTAGGTTTAGGGTTAGTGTTACGGAACAGGTTAGGTTTAGGGTTAGGGTTAGTGTTACGGTACAGGTAAGGTTTAAGGTTAGGGTAGGGTTACGGTTAGGTTTAGTGTTAGGGTTGTGGTACAGTTGTGGTTTAGGCTTACGGGTAGGGAGTGTTTAGGGTAAGGGTTACGGTTCAGGTCAAGGTTAGGTTTAGGGTTATGGTTACGGTACGGGTTAGGATGAGGGTTAGGGTTAGGGTTATGGTTATGTTTAGGGTTCCCGTACAGGTTTGTGTCAGGGTCAGTGTTAGTGTTAGGTTTGCGGTACAGGTTAGGATTAGGGTTAGGGTTAGGGCTACCGCACAGGTAAGGGATATAGTTAGGGTTAGGGTTACCGTACAGGTTAGGGTTAGGGTTTCGGTACAGGTTAGCATTAGGTTTAGGGTTAGGGTTAGGGTAACGGTACAGGATAGGGTTAGGGTTAGGGTCAGGGTAAGGGTTAGGGTTTCGGTACAGGTTATGGTTAGGTTTAGAGTTAGGGTTAGGGTTACGGAACAGGTTAGGTTTATTGTTAGGTTTCGGTTACGATACAGGTTAGGGTTAAGGTTAGGTTTATGGTTAGGGTTAGATTTACGGTACAAGTTATGTATATGGTTAGGTTTAGGGTTAGGGTTACAGTATAGGTTAGCATGAGGGTTAGGGTTAGTTTTAGGGTTACGGTACAGATTAGGGTTAGTGATAGGGTTAGGATTTCGGTTAGGGTTACGGTACAGGTTAGGGATAGGATTAAGGTAGGGATAGGGATACGGTACAGGGTAGGATTACGGTTAGGGTAAGGGTTTGGGTTAGGGTTAGGGTTACGTTACCGGTTAGGTTTAGGGTTAGGGTTAGGGTTAGGGTGACCATACAGGTGAGAGTTAGGGTTAGGGTTAGGGTTAGGGTTAGGGTTAGGTTTAGGGTTAGGGTTATGGTAGAGGTTAGGGTTAGGGTTAGGTTTAGGGTTTCGGTACAGGTTTGGGTTAAGTTTAGGTTTAGGGTTAGGGTTAGGGTTATGGTACAGGTTAGGTTTAGGGTTAGGTTTAGTGTTACGGTACAGTTAAGGAGGGTTACGTTTAGGGTAGGGTTGCAGTTAGGGTTGCTGTACAGTTGTGTTTTAGGGTTACGGGTGGGTTGTTGTTAGGGTAGGGTTACGGTTCAGGGTAACGTTAGGTTTAGGGTTATGGTTACAGTACGGGTTAGGGTTAGGGTTAGCTTTAGGGTTAGGGTTACCGTACAGATTAGCGTCAGGGTTAGGGTTAGGGTTAGGGTTACGGATGTGGTACAGGTTAGGGTTAGGTTTAGGGTTAGGGTTACGGCACAGGTTAGGGTTAGAGTTAGGGTTAGGGTTACCGTACAGGTTATGGTTAGGGTTAGGGTAAGGGTTAAGGTTAGGAATACCGTACAGGTTAGTTTTAGGGTTAGGGTTAGGGTTAGGTTTAGGGTGAAGTACAGGTTAGGGTTAGCGTTAGGGTTAGGGTTACGGCACAGGTTGGTGTTAGATTTAGGGTCAGGGTAAGGGTTAGGTTTAGGGTATAGGTTATGGTTAGGTTTAGGTTTAGAGTTAACATTACGGTACAGGTTAAGTTTACAGTTAGGTTTATTTTTATGGTACAGGTTAGGGTTAAGGTTAGGTTTAGGGTGAGGGGTAGAGTTACGGTACAAGTTATGGTTATGGTTAGGTTTAGGGTTAGGGTTACGGTATAGGTTAGCATTAGGGTTAGGCTTAGGTTTGGGGTTACGGTACAGGTTAGGGTTGTGTTCCGGTTCGTTTAGGGTTAGAGTTACGGTACAGGTTAGGGTTAGGTTTAGCGTAGGTTTCGGGATACGGTTCAGGTTAGGGCTACGGTTAGGGTTAGGGTTTAGGTTAGGGTTAGGGTTACCTTACAGGTTAGAGTAAGGGTTAGGGTGAGGGTTAGGTTTTGGGTTAGGGTTAGGGTTATGGTCCAGTTTAGTGTTAGGGTTAGGGTTAGGGTTAGGGTTTCGGTACAGGTTAGGGTTAAGGTTAGGTTTAGGGTTAGGGTTAGGGTTATGGTACAGGTTAGGGTTAGGGTTAGAGTTAGTGTCACGGTACAGGTAAGGGTTACGGTAAGGTTAGGGTTAAGGTGAGGGTTTCGGTTAGGGTTGCTATACAATTGTGGTTTAGGGTTTCGGGTAAGTTTGTTTTTAGGGTAAGGGTTACGGTTCCCCGTAAGGTTAGGTTTAGGGTTATGGTTTTGGTACGAGTTAGGGTTAGCGTTAGGGTTAGAGTTAGGGTTACCGTACAGATTAGGGTCAGGATTAGGGTTAGGGTTATGGTTAGGGTTAGGTTTGCGGTACAGGTTAGGGTAGGGTCAGGGTTAGGGTTACCGTACAGGTTAGGTTTTGGGTTAGGTTTAGTGTTAGGGTTGATGTACAGTTTAGGGTTAGGGTTAGGGTTAGGGTTAGGGTTAGGGTTACGGTATAGGTTAGGTTTTGGTTTAGGTTTAGTGTTAGGGTTGACGTACAGTTTAGGGTTAGGGTTAGGGTTAGGGTTACGGTACAGGTTAGGGTTAGGGTTAGCGTCCGGGTAAGGGTTAGGGTTACAGCACAGGTTATGGTTAGTTTTAGGGTTAGGGTTAGGGTTACGGTACAGTTGAGGGTTAAGGATAGGATTAGGGTTAGGGTTAGATTTAAGTACAAGTTATGGTTATTGTTAGGTTTAGGGTTAGGGTTACGGTAGGTTAGAATTAGGGTTAGGTTTATTGTTAGGGTTGACGTACAGTTTAGGGTTAGGGTTAGGGTTAGGGTTAGGGTTATGGTACAGGTTAGGGTTAGGGTTAGCGTCCGGGTAAGGGTTAGGGTTACAGCACAGGTTATGGATAGGTTTAGGGTTAGGGTTAGGGTTACGGTACCGGTGAGGGTTACGGTACCGGTGAGGGTTAAGGATAGGATTAGGGTTAGGGTTAGAGTTATGGTACAAGTTATGGTTATTGTTAGGAATAGGGTTAGGGTTACGGTATGTTAGAATTAGGGTTAGGGTTAGGGTTAGGGTTACAGTACTGGTTAGAGTCAGGTTTACGGTAGGGTTAAGTTTACGGTACAGGTTAGGGTTACGGTTAGGGTTAGGGTTAGGTTTAGGGTTAGGGTTAGGGTTAGGGTTACGGTACCGGTAATGTTTAGTGTTAGGGTTAGCGTTAGGGTTACAATACAGGTTAGAGTTAGGGTTAGGGTTAGGGTTAGGGCTAGGGTTAGGGTTATGATACAAGTTAGGGTTAGGGTTAGTGTTAGGCTTAGGGTTAAGGTACAGTTAAGGTTTAGGGTTAGGTTTACGGTTAGGATTAGAGTTAGGGTTAGTGTTACGATAGAGGTTAGGGTTAGGGTTAGGGTTAGGGGTAGGGTTAGGGTTAGGGTTAGGGTTAGGTTTGCCGTAGAGGTTAGGGTTAGGGTTAGGGTACATTTAGGTTTATAGTTAGGGTTAGGGTTAGGGTTAGGGTTACGGTACAGGTTAGGGTTACGGTTATGTTTAGGGTTAGGGTTAGGTTTAAGAATAGGTTTAGGGTAAGGTTTAGGGTTAGTGTTAGGGTTAGTGTTAGGGTTAGATTTAGGTTTGCCATAGCGGTTAGGGTTAGGTTTAGGGTTAGGGTACAGATTAGGTTTAGGGTTAGGGTTAAGGTGAGGGTTACGGTTACGATACAGGTTAGGGTTAGGGTTAGATTTAGAGTTACGTTACAGGGTAGGGTTAGGATTAGGTTTAGGGTTAGGGTACGGGTTAGGGTTAGGTTTAGGGTTAGAGTTATGGTACAGGTTATGTTTAGGCTTAGGGTTAGTGTTACGGTACAGGTAAGGGTTACGGTTAGGGTTAGAGTTAGGGTTAGGGCTAGGGTTGCATTACAGGTGTGGGTTATGGTTACGGTTTGGTTTAGCGTTAGGGTTAGGGTTACGGTACTGGTTAGGGTGAGGGTTAGGGATAGGGTTACGATACAGGTTAGGGTTAGGGTGAGGGTTAGGGTTACGGAACAGGTTAGGGTTAGTGTAAGGGTTAGGGTTTCGGTACAGTTTAGGGATAGGGTTAGGGTTAGTTTTAGGGTTATGGTACAGGTTAGGTTTAGGTTTAGGTTTAGGGTTAGTGTTACGGAACAGGTTAGGTTTAGGGTTAGGGTTAGTGTTACGGTACAGGTAAGGTTTAAGGTTAGGGTAGGGTTACGGTTAGGTTTAGTGTTAGGGTTGTGGTACAGTTGTGGTTTAGGCTTACGGGTAGGGAGTGTTTAGGGTAAGGGTTACGGTTCAGGTCAAGGTTAGGTTTAGGGTTATGGTTACGGTACGGGTTAGGATGAGGGTTAGGGTTAGGGTTATGGTTATGTTTAGGGTTCCCGTACAGGTTAGTGTCAGGGTTAGTGTTAGTGTTAGGGTTGCGGTACAGGTTAGGATTAGGGTTAGGGTTAGGGCTACCGCACAGGTAAGGGATATAGTTAGGGTTAGGGTTACCGTACAGGTTAGGGTTAGGGTTTCGGTACAGGTTAGCATTAGGTTTAGGGTTAGGGTTAGGGTAACGGTACAGGATAGGGTTAGGGTTAGGGTCAGGGTAAGGGTTAGGGTTTCGGTACAGGTTATGGTTAGGTTTAGAGTTAGGGTTAGGGTTACGGAACAGGTTAGGTTTATTGTTAGGTTTCGGTTACGATACAGGTTAGGGTTAAGGTTAGGTTTATGGTTAGGGTTAGAGTTACGGTACAAGTTATGTATATGGTTAGGTTTAGGGTTAGGGTTACAGTATAGGTTAGCATTAGGGTTAGGGTTAGTTTTAGGGTTACGGTACAGATTAGGGTTAGTGATAGGGTTAGGGTTTCGGTTAGGGTTACGGTACAGGTTAGGGATAGGATTAAGGTAGGGATAGGGATACGGTACAGGATAGGATTACGGTTAGGGTAAGGGTTTGGGTTAGGGTTAGGGTTACGGTACCGGTTAGGTTTAGGGTTAGGGTTAGGGTTAGGGTGACCATACAGGTGAGAGTTAGGGTTGGGTTAGGGTTAGGGTTAGGGTTAGGGTTAGGTTTAGGGTTAGGGTTATGGTAGAGGTTAGGGTTAGGGTTAGGTTTAGGGTTTCGGTACGGGTTAGGGTTAAGTTTAGGTTTAGGGTTAGGGTTAGGGTTACGGTACAGGTTAGGTTTAGGGTTAGGTTTAGTGTTACGGTACAGTTAAGGGTTACGTTTAGGGTAGGGTTGCAGTTAGGGTTGCTGTACAGTTGTGTTTTAGGGTTACGGGTGGGTTGTGGTTAGGGTAGGGTTACGGTTCAGGGTAACGTTAGGTTTAGGGTTATGGTTACAGTACGGGTTAGGGTTAGGGTTAGCTTTAGGGTTAGGGTTACCGTACAGATTAGTGTCAGGGTTAGGGTTAGGGTTAGGGTTAGGGATGTGGTACAGGTTAGGGTTAGGTTTAGGGTTAGGGTTACGGCACAGGTTAGGGTTAGAGTTAGGGTTAGGGTTACCGTACAGGTTACGGTTAGGGTTAGGGTTAGGGTTAAGGTTAGGAATACCGTACAGGTTAGGTTTAGGGTTAGGGTTAGGGTTAGGTTTAGGGTGAAGTACAGGTTAGGGTTAGCGTTAGGGTTAGGTTACGGCACAGGTTAGTGTTAGATTTAGGGTCAGGGTAAGGGTTAGGTTTACGGTATAGGTTATGGTTAGGTTTAGGTTTAGAGTTAGCATTACGGTACAGGTTAAGTTTAGGGTTAGGTTTATTTTTATGGTACAGGTTAGGGTTAAGGTTAGGTTTAGGGTGAGGGGTAGAGTTACGGTACAAGTTATGGTTATGGTTAGGTTTAGGGTTAGGGTTACGGATAGGATAGCATTAGGGTTAGGGTTAGGTTTGGGGTTACGGTACAGGTTAGGGTTGTGTTACGGTTCGTTTAGGGTTAGAGTTACGGTACAGGTTAGGGTTAGGTTTAGCGTAGGTTTCGGGATACGGTTCAGGTTAGGGTTACGGTTAGGGTTAGGGTTTAGGTTAGGGTTAGGGTTACCTTACAGGTTAGAGTAAGGGTTATTAGGGTGAGGGTTAGGTTTTGGGTTAGGGTTAGGGTTATGGTCCAGTTTAGGGTTAGGATTAGGGTTAGGGTTAGGGTTTCGGTTTCGGTACAGGTTAGGGTTAAGGTTAGGTTTAGGGTTAGGGTTAGGGTTATGGTACAGGTTAGGGTTAGGTTTAGAGTTAGTATCACGGTACAGGTAAGGGTTACGGTAAGGTTAGGGTTAAGGTGAGGGTTTCGGTTTCGGTACAGGTTAGGGTTAAGATTAGGTTTAGGGTTAGGGTTAGGGTTATGGTACAGGTTAGGGTTAGGGTTAGAGTTAGTGTCACGGTACAGGTAAGGGTTACGGTAAGGTTAGGGTTAAGGTGAGGGTTTCGGTTATGGTTGCTATACAATTGTGGTTTAGGGTTTCGGGTAAGTTTGTTTTTAGGGTAAGGGTTACGGTTCCCCGTAAGGTTAGCTTTAGGGTTATGGTTTTGGTACGAGTTAGGGTTAGCGTTAGGGTTAGAGTTAGGGTTACCGTACAGATTAGGGTTAGGATTAGGGTTAGGGTTATGGTTAGGGTAAGGTATGCGGTACAGGTTAGGGTAGTGTCAGGGTTAGGGTTACCGTACAGGTTAGGTTTTGGGTTAGGTTTAGTGTTAGGGTTGACGTACAGTTTAGGGTTAGGGTTAGGGTTAGGGTTAGGGTTAGGGTTAGGGTTAGGGTTACGGTATAGGTTAGGTTTTGGTTTAGGTTTAGTGTTAGGGTTGACATACAGTTTAGGGTTAGGGTTAGGGTTAGGGTTACGGTACAGGTTGGGGTTAGGGTTAGCGTCCGGGTAAGGGTTAGGGTTACAGCACAGGTTATGGTTAGTTTTAGGGTTAGGGTTAGGGTTACGGTACAGTTGAGGGTTAAGGATAGGATTAGGGTTAGGGTTAGTTTTAAGTACAAGTTATGGTTATTGTTAGGTTTAGGGTTAGAGTTACGGTAGGTTAGAATTAGGGTTAGGTTTATTGTTAGGGTTGACGTACAGTTTAGGGTTAGGGTTAGGGTTAGGGTTAGGGTTATGGTACAGGTTAGGGTTAGGGTTAGCGTCCGGGTAAGGGTTAGGGTTACAGCACATGTTATGGATAGGTTTAGGGTTAGGGTTAGGGTTACGGTACCGGTGAGGGTTACGGTACCGGAGAGGGTTAAGGATAGGATTAGGGTTAGGGTTAGAGTTATGGTACAAGTTATGGTTATTGTTAGGAATAGGGTTAGGTTTACGGTATGTTAGAATTAGGGTTAGGGTTAGGGTTAGGGTTACAGTACTGGTTAGAGTCAGGTTTACGGTAGGGTTAAGTTTACGGTACAGGTTAGGGTTATGGTTAGGGTTAGGGTTAGGGTTAGGGTTACGGTACCGGTAATGTTTAGTGTTAGGGTTTGCGTTAGGGTTACAATACAGTTTAGAGTTAGGGTTAGGGTTAGGGTTATGGTTAGGGCTAGGGTTAGGGTTATGGTACAAGTTAGGGTTAGGGTTAGTGTTAGGCTTAGGGTTAAGGTACAGTTAAGGTTTAGGGTTAGGTTTACGGTTAGGATTAGAGTTAGGGTTAGTGTTACGATAGAGGTTAGGGTTCGGGTTAGGGTTAGGGGTAGGGTTAGGGTTAGGGTTAGGGTTAGGTTTGCCGTAGAGGTTAGGGTTAGGGTTAGGGTACATTTAGGTTTATAGTTAGGGTTAGGGTTAGGGTTACGGTACAGGTTAGGGTTACGGTTATGTTTAGGGTTAGGGTAGGTTTAAGAATAGGTTTAGGGTAAGGTTTAGGGTTAGTGTTAGGGTTAGTGTTAGGGTTAGATTTAGGTTGCCATAGCGGTTAGGGTTAGGTTTAGGGTTAGGGTACAGATTAGGTTTAGGGTTAGGGTTAAGGTGAGGGTTACGGTTACGATACAGGTTAGGGTTAGGGTTAGATTTAGAGTTACGTTACAGGGTAGGGTTAGGATTAGGTTTAGGGTTAGGGTACGGGTTAGGGTTAGGTTTAGGGTTAGAGTTATCGTACAGGTTATGTTTAGGCTTAGGGTTAGTGTTACGGTACAGGTAAGGGTTACGGTTAGGGTTAGAGTTAGGGTTAGGGCTAGGGTTGCATTACAGGTGTGGGTTATGGTTACGGTTTGGTTTAGCGTTAGGGTTAGGGTTACGGTACTCGTTAGGGGGAGGGTTAGGGATAGGGTTACGATACAGGTTAGGGTTAGGGTGAGGGTTAGGGTTACGGAACAGGTTAGGGTTAGTGTAAGGGTTAGGGTTTCGGTACAGTTTAGGGATAGGGTTAGGGTTAGTTTTAGGGTTATGGTACAGGTTAGGTTTAGGTTGAGGGTTAGGGTTAGTGTTACGGAACAGGTTAGGTTTAGGGTTAGGGTTAGTGTTACGGTACAGGTAAGGTTTAAGGTTAGGGTAGGGTTACGGTTAGGTTTAGTGTTAGGGTTGTGGTACAGTTGTGGTTTAGGCTTACGGGTAGGGAGTGTTTAGGGTTAGGGTTACGGTTCAGGTCATGGTTAGGTTTAGGGTTATGGTTACGGTACGGGTTAGGATGAGGTTTAGGGTTAGGGTTATGGTTATGTTTAGGGTTCCCGTACAGGTTAGTGTCAGGGTTAGTGTTAGTGTTAGGGTTGCGGTACAAGTTAGGATTAGGGTTAGGGTTAGGGCTACCGCACAGGTAAGGGATATAGTTAGGGTTAGGGTTACCGTACAGGTTAGGGTTAGGGTTTCGGTACAGGTTAGCATTAGGTTTAGGGTTAGGTATAGGGTAACGGCACAGGATAGGGTTAGGGTTAGGGTGGGGTAGGTTAGGGTTTCGGTACAGGTTATGGTTGAGTTTAGAGTTAGGGTTAGGGTTACGGAACAGGTTAGGTTTTATTGTTAGGTTTGATTTACGGCGATACAGGTTAGGGTTAAGGTTAGGTTTATGGTTAGGGTTAGGATTACGGTACAAGTTATGTATATGGTTAGGTTTAGGGTTAGGGTTACAGTATAGGTTAGCATTGAGGTTAGGGTTAGTTTTAGGGTTACGGTACAGGTGGGTTAGTAGAAAGGTTAGGGTTTCGGTTTAGGGTTTACGGTACAGGTTAGGGGATAGGATTAAGGTAAAGGATAGGGGATACAGTACACAGAGATAGGATTACGGATTGAGGTAGGAGTTTGGAGTTAGGGTTAGGAATTCTGCAGTACCCGGTTAGGTTTAGGAGTTAGGGTTAGGGTTAGGAGTGACCATACAGGTGAGAGTTAGGGTTAGGGTTAGGGTTAGGGTTAGGGTTAGGTTTAGGGTTAGGGTTATGGTAGAGTTTAGGGTTAGGGTTAGGTTTAGGGTTTCGGTACGGGTTAGGGTTAAGTTTAGGTTTAGGGTTAGGGTTAGGGTTACGGTACAGGTTAGGTTTAGGGTTAGGTTTAGTGTTACGGTACAGTTACGGGTTACGTTTAGGGTAGGGTTGCAGTTAGGGTTGCTGTACAGTTGTGTTTTAGGTTTACGGGTGGGTTGTGGTTAGGGTAGGGTTACGGTTCAGGGTAACGTTAGGTTTAGGGTTATGGTTACAGTACGGGTTAGGGTTAGGGTTAGCTTTAGGGTTAGGGTTACCGTACAGATTAGTGTCAGGGTTAGGGTTAGGGTTAGGGTTAGGCATGTGGTACAGGTTAGGTTTAGGTTTAGGGTTAGGGTTACGGCACAGGTTAGGGTTAGAGTTAGGGTTAGGGTTACCGTACAGGTTAGGGTTAGGGTTAGGGTTA
>JAEUCK010006107.1:0-10810 GCA_017311455.1 Otocyon megalotis megalotis
TATGAGTGCAGTATTCCTTCCTCTGAGGAAGTACCCTTTCTCAATGAATGTGGTTCTGGTATGGTGGTATGTCCGTCCTTGAGCCCCCACCTCTTTAATGATACAGGCAGATTAGAGTTTTCATCTGTTCTGTGAACATATCTTTTCGGTTTGCTTTCATTGTGTCTAGAAGATGTATTTTACTACCTATTTTAAAATGATTTTTCATGGAATTGGAGAGATTCAGAAACTGTGCTGTGGCTTCTCTCCCTCTCTCTAATCATCTCATACTCTTTCTCTTTGGAGATTCATGCCTTTATGATTTTTCTTTTTCCAGAAACTCTCTGTTATATTTACCATAATATCCCTAGATAAAATTGATAACTTGAAGCTCTCCTTTAGTTTGTATGTATCTGAATCTATTAGGAATAATAATTGAGAATACTAATTCCATTTTTAAATACCTCTAGTTACTTAGTGCAAAGTTTTTCCATCATGTCAGAGAAATTTTAAATCTCTTTCCTCAAGCTATATATCTTTTTAAAGTTACACTGGTCATGTCACAGAATAATTCTCAGTCCTAGAATAACAAGAGAATTTAAGCAGAAAATACATATTATATTTGGAAAATATTTCAACACAGTAAAAATGTGATGATTTCCCAGGACTCTCATTTAGATGACAATTATAGGCTGCCATGGGATCTCCTTAGATGTTGTTTAAGGAAAATGAAGTTTCTTGAGTCTTATGACAGACTCAGGACTTTTTTTTTTTAATTTGGAAAAAAAATCTCCTTTCAGAGTTTTATTCTAAAATTCATTTACTGAAGATACAATGTTTATCTTTAAAATGTATTTATATATTTCTTTAGTCCTCTTCCTTTACTCAAAAGACAGCTTGAAATCTATAATCTCAGGCTTATACAGAAACAAGATATTCGAAGTTTTTGGTTAGTTGAGACTCCTCAAGGCTTGAAAGTTACAACAAATGTCTTTATTTTTATGCATTCATGTTCTAGTAATCCACATCAAAGCAATATAGGATGAAAATTTCATAGACTAAACTACTTCAATTAACAAAATTATGACTATCAATTATGCAGTTTTATCTATTTTAATAGTGTTCTGCTTATTAATTTTTCATCAGATATTTTAAAATGATACATTGTGATCATTGATCCTTTGCTCATACACTTCAGTGATTTCCTTTCTTAATCCACATATTAATGATAATTATCTTTTTAAAAATTAATTTTTTTGAATGTAATTGTATGTACTCATTTTACTTGTTCAGTTTGAAGCATTTTCACAAACCCCTAATTTTGCATAACCATTACCAGTTCTGAATTGGTTATTTATCTTTATGCTAATACCATATTTTCTTGATTACTATAGCTTTATATTAAAACTTGAATCCAAGTAAGGTAAAATATCCAGCTTTATTCTTGCATTCCAAAATTGTTTTGGCAATGCTATTTTCTTCATTTGAATTTCTATATTAATTTTAGAATGAGTTGGCCAAGTTTATCAATGAAGCCACTTGGCATTTTTATTGCATTAAATTTATAGACCATTTTGGGGAGAACTGACATCACAGAAACACTGAATCTTCTAGTCCATGAATATGGTGTATCTTTCATTATTTTAGCTTTTCTTGAATTTATTTAAATGATGTTATATGATTTTCAAGGTAAAAGGTGTTGCTCCTATGTTGAATTCATCTCTGGTTAGTATATGTTTTTTGATGATACTATAAATAATATTTTCAAAACTTTGATTTCCTGGTTACTCATTACTAGTGAAAAAATTAGAATTGATTTTATATGTTGATCCTGAATCCTATGACTTTTCTGATTTAATTAATTGGTTATAATAGCATTTTGGTAGAGTATTTGTTTTCCTATGTACACAATTAGTCTGTGAATAACTAGTATTTTATTTCTTCCTTTATAATTTATATGTCTTTTATTTCTTTCATTTTGTTCTCCTTTCTCCCCTTTATTGAGCATGTTGGAACTTTCAGTCCAATGTTAAATTACAATCGTGAGAGTAGACATCTTTGTCTTGTTTTGGTTCTTGGAGAAGAACATTTAGTCTTTCACTATTAAGCATGACCTCACCTGAAGCTCTTTATGGATAGTCTTTACCAGGCTGAAGAAAGTTTTTGTATTTATGCCTTATTAGATTTTTAAAAACTCATAAAAGTGTGTTAAATTTAGTCATCTCTGTTCTCCGCATCTACTAAAAGGATTATGTGATTTTTATCCTTTCTTCTATAAACGTGGTTAAATCACATCATTTGATTTTTAAATGTTAAATCAGCCTTGTATTGCTGGTCTTGTTAGAGCACTTCAACAGTATACTTCCATTTCTTGCTTCAAATCTTTGTTATTATTGTCATACATTTTACAGACTTATTAAACATATCTTCATTTTATACAGTCATTTGTCTTTTAAAGAAAATGTAAAGTCCTTTATGTTCTCTCACTTACTATCTGTCATTTCTGGCATCCTTCATTCCTTTGTGTAGACCCTAATTTTCATTTGGTATCATTTTCCTTCAACCTAAAATCTTCCTTTAACATTTCTTATAATGAAAGTCTGCTGGTCATGAACTTTATAATCTGTGTTTTATGAAGATATATTTGCTGTACTTTTATTTATTTATTTATTTTTAAAATTATTTTAATTTATTTTTAAAGATTTCATTTACTTATTCACGATAGACATAGGGAGAGAGAGGAGGCAGAGACACAGGCAGAAGGAGAAGCAGGTTCCATGCAGGGAGTCCAATGTGGGACTTGATCCTGGGACTCCAGGATCACGCCCTGTGCTGAAGGCAGGCGCTAAACCGCTGAGCCACCCAGAGGTCCCCTGTACTTTTATTTTTAAAGAGTATTTTTATTTAGGGCATATAGAATTCTGGGTTGATAGTTTCCTCTCTGCCTCCCAGCACTGTAAACATATAGTTACATCATTTCCTGCCTTGTTTTATTTCTGATGAAAGTCAGTTGTAAAGCAAAAATGAAGTATTAGGATTTCATCAAGATAAAAAGCTTTTGCACAGCAAAGGAAACAGTCAACAAAACTAAAAGGCAACTTACAGGATGGGAGAGGATATTTACAAATGACATATCAGATAAAGGGCTAATATCTATGAAGAACTTATCAAACTCAACAGCCAAAAACCAAATAATCCAGTCAAGAAATGGGCAGAAGACATGAACAGACATTTCTCTAAAGAGTACATACAAACAGCAAACAGACACGTTAAAAAATGATCAGCATCAGGCACCCTGGGTAGCTCAGCGGTTTAGCACTGCCTTCAGCCCAGGGTGTGATCCTGGAGACCTGGGATCGAGTCCACGTCAGGCTCCCTTCATGGAGCCTGCTTCTCCCTCTGCCTGTGTCTCTGCCTCTCTCTCTCTCTCATGAAGAAATAAATAAAAAAAATTAAAAAATGATAAAAATCACTCGACATCAGGAAAATACAAATCAGAACCACAATGAGATACTGCCTCACACCAGTCCGATTGGCTAAAATGAGTAAGTCAGAGAACAACAAATGTTGGTGAGGATATGGAGAAAGGGAAACACTCTTACACTGTTGGTGGGAATGCAAGCTGGTACAGCCACTCTGGAAAATGGTATAGAGGTTCCTCAAGAAGTTAAAAATAGAGCTACCCTATGATCCAGCAATTGCACTACTAGGCATTTACCCGAAAGATACAAATGTAGTGATCCGAAGGGTCATCTGCATTCCAATATTCATAGCAGCAATGTCCACAATAGCCAAACTATGGAAAGATCCCAGATGTCCATCGACAGATGTGAATGGATAAAGAAGATGTGTGTGTGTGTGCGTGCGTGTGTGTGTGTATCACTTTCTGATGGCTGGAATATTACCCAGCCATCAGAAAGGATGAATACATAATGAAATATTACTCAGCCATCAAAAAGAATGAAATCTTACCATTTACATCGATGTGGATGAAAATGGAGTGTATTATGCTGAGCAAAATAAGTCAATCAGAGAAAGGCAATTATATTGTTTTACTTATATATGGAATATAAGAAATGGTGCAGAAGGCCATGGGGAGGGGAGGGAAAACTGCATGGGAGGGAATCAGATAGGGAGATAAATCATGAGAGACTCTTAACTATAGGAAACAAACTGAGGGTTGCTGGAAGGGAGGTGGTTGGGGGATGGGGTAATTGGGTGATGGGCATTAAGGAGGCACATGATGTGAGGAGCATTGGGTGTTATATGCAACTGATGATTACTAACACTACATCTGAAACTAATGATGTACTATATGTTGGCTAATTAAATTTAAATAAAAAATAAAAAAATAAAGTCAGTTGCAATTTATATAATTGTTGCTCTGTATATAACAAATCTTTTTCCTTTTGGCTGATTTTAAGATTTTTCTCTTTATCATTCATTTTAAATAATTTGTTTATAATGTGATTTGGTATGGTTTTCTTTGTGTTTATCCTTATCATTTACTCCCTGTATTTGTCTTTGCTAGAGCCATTGTTCCCCTTAGCACTCCTTTTAGATTGTCAGACTGTCAAACCTCTTTTCCATTTATCAAAGGCCTCATTGTCCTTCTCTGCACTGTTCTTCTTGCCTGATATAAACAAATTCAAGTTTCATTTTACTTCCAAAATTACTTGGGGTTGGGGTTGTCTATAATTGTCTTAGCTCTTCTTAATCTCTTCTCCTCCCCTTGGGGATTGCTGCAGTAGAGACCTATGAACCCTGAACTTGGATTCACAAGACTGAAGTGTGTTCCAAGCATCACCACAGCTGTATGATTGTGCAGACAAATCACATATCTTCTCTGAACTTACTACTTGTAGAATCAAAGTGAGAACACACCCTGTTCTTAGAGACTTGACAATGAGAATTCACAAATATATTGTTCGAAGCATGTTGTTATCTTGGTACTTTATAGCAGAGTCTCAAATAATTTAGTTTTTTTCCATCTGTTCTTTTTCACTAGAAAATTATATTCTGATATGTCAAACATGACTTACACATTTTCACTGACCTCATAAAATCAATTAAAAAAATTTGAGAAGACACTGGGTTGAGTGGTGGTGGGGAAACGCCTGGGTGGCTCAGTTGGTTAGGTGTCTGTCTTCAGCTCAGGTCATGATCTCAGGGTCCTGGGATTTAGCCCCACCTCATTGTCATCATCTTTGGACTCCTTGCTCAGCTGGGATTCTGCTTCTCCCTCTCCCTCTCCCCCTCCCACCTGCTTGTCCTCCCCCCCGCCAAATAAATAAATAAATAAATAAATAAATAAATAAATACACTGAGAGGGTTATTAGCCCCTTGTTACTCATTTGGAACTAAGGTGCACTTGGCTCTCTTCCAGAAGATTTCACACATTTCTTAAAATTAGGTCTTTTGTTAAAAATAAATTAATTTTCTATTGGTGTTCAGTTTACCAACATACAGAACAACACCTAGTGCTCATCCCATCAAGTGCCCCCCTCAGTGCCCGTCACCCATTCACCCCCACCACCCGCCCTCCTCCCCTTCCACCACCCCTAGTTTGTTTCCCAGAGTTAGAGTCTTTATGTTCTGTCTCCCTTTCTAAAATTAGGTCTTTCAGTTAATTTTCCTTTAAATTCTTTAAGTTCTTTCAAAATTAGTTTCTTTAAAACAGTCGTTTGGGATTTAGAACATGTTTCCCAAGGTACATATTATTTTAGGTTTCAAGTAAACCACCCACAAAACTTTCTTCTGCATCATGTAACTGCATTGCAGGATTAACTGAAACATATAAACTAATATTTGTGTCAGAGATATTTGAACTATGAAGATTAAAGGCGGTTTTAGCCTAAATATCTGAACTAGGGGTATCTCTTATTGGTGTGGTTTCCTAAGTGTGATGGACTCATAGGTAATTCACTTTTAGCTTTCATGTTAGCCAATGAGCATTTTTCAGATCTTAGCTCCTGCTCTCAGCGCAAGAGTGTGGATTTTTTTTTTTCATTCTGTATGTATACTGAGAGCTGAGGATCTTTTATTGGTTAGTCGAGACGAGGGGCTTGCCACTCATGGGATTTCATGGTTTATTCTTTAAGTTTTCTAATATTTTCCAATTATGTGAGTATATATATTGCATATATGTTCTAGACTGAATGTTTATTATTCCCCCAAATCTATATGTTGAAGCTATAATTCCCAATGTGATGGTACTTGGTGGTGGGAGCTTTGGGAAGTAATTAGAATTAGATTAGGGTAATGAAGATGCAGTCTAGTGATGGGATTTATGCCCTTATAAAAAGAGGAAGAGACTTGAGTTCTCTCTGCCATGCATGTGAGGATACAGCCATTTGTAAACTAGTAAGAGGATTCTCATCAGATGCCAGCTCTCCTGGCACCTTGATTTTGGACTTCCCAGCCTCCAGAACTGTGAGAAATAAATATCTGTTGTTAAGCCACCCAGTCTATGGTATTTTGTTATAGCAGCCTGAATAAAATAATATACATGTCATATTGCACATACTTTGCAATATAAATATGCCATATATTAAGTATAGGTTGAATAAATAAGTGAACTTTTATATTCACCTCACCTTCATGGCATTCTCTTATCCTCATTCATTCATTCATATTAAATCTAAATTCTGAAAAGTAAAGCAAGACTTATTTTTCTCTGCCCCACTGCTCTTTTGGACTGTTTTTTGCAACTGAGTACCTGCTTTCGAAAACTCAGACTCCACATCATTGCATTTTATTCTTCATAGTCACAGTTTTGAATAGGAAAAGTACTTCCCTTGGTATCCTGTTATTTTTCTTAGGCAGAAAAGAGTAACAGAATGAGTCTGTTTTGATGACTGTGTGGGGAATTGGTTGGAGGGATAACTGAAACACTTACTATGCTTAAGGTACCACTCCATGGGGACTTGATTGTGATGTATGGTATTGCCTACAGTTATAGTAGCATCAATTAGGATTTTGTTGGTGATTGTGGGAATTGCACACTGGTACATACAACAAAGAGTATAGTAAAAACAACTTTACTGTAACACGGTGGAGCCCCCATAGCTTTTCCTTCGTACAGTTTTGTATTCCTTCTTCAGTGATGATTCCTCTTCCTTAATTTCCCCAAAATAGAAATAAAATGTGCTCCCCATCTCCCTCTCAGTTTAAGTTTTTATTTTTGGAGTCATTTTAAGGTGAAACTGATTTATGTTAGCAATTGTCAACCAGAATACTTCTGAGGGCCCCAAGAAGACTACTGTCACAAAGAGTCATGATATCCTCTAAAACACAGAAACAACTCACAATTCCAGTAGGTATTATCTTAGAAGTTAATATTTTAAAGAAAGCTAAATATTTATTTATTTTTAAAAATATTTTATTTATTCATTCATGAAAGACACAGAAACAGGGTTAAGAAAAGGCACCATCTGTCCTGGCAGTTCAGCTCTGGCCTTTCCCCAAGAAAGTGGCATTGGTACCATGGTCCCCTGTGCAGCCAGAAAAGATAATTAGACTTTAAAACTCCTTTCTAAAACAAAAACAAAAGCAAAAAAACCTCCTTTCTGGGGGTGCCTGGGTGGCTCAGTCAGTGACTCCGGGGTCCTGGGATCAAGCCCCACATCGGGCTCCCTGCTTCCCCCTCTCCCTCTGTCTGCCACTCTACCTACTTGTGTTCTCTTTTTCTCTCTGTCAAATAAATAAAGTCGAAAAAAACAAAACAAAACAAAACTCCTTTCTGCTTTCTCCAAAGTGATGACTTTGATTCTATACAAAAAAATAAACATTCTAAAAACTGAAATCAGGGTGAAGAAAGATATGATGAGTTTTCAACTTGAGCATAAGGGTTAAAAGTCTGAATTCTAGAGCCAGGCTGCCTGAGTTTGAGGCCTGTTTCTATCACTTACTAACCTTAGGTAGGTTGCCCTAATCCTTCTGTGTCTTGGTTTTCCCATCTGCAAACTGGGGAAGACAACAGTTCATATCTCAGGCTGTACAAACCAAATGAAATTGTGTAGGTAAAGCATGTAAAGTGAACAGTAAGCACAGAGTAAATGCTATTGCTGTCGTTGTTGTTTATAAAATGGGCTCCTTTTTGTAATGTTTGATATGTTTTATTATGGGGAATAAATGAAGGATCGTTGGACTTGGATTCAGAATCAGTGGGTTTTGATCCCAGTTTACCATCATTCCTTCGGGAGGCCCTGCACAAGATGCTGAACCTTTCTGAGACTGAGCTTCTTCACCTATACAATGGGATAAGATGACATCTAAGTGCTTTTTTTTTTTTTTTTAGATTTTATTTATTAATTTGAGAATGCACCAGCAGGGAGAGGGGCAGAGGGAGAGGAAGAAGCAGACTCCCTGCCGAATGGGGCTGGATCCCAGGACCCTGGGATCATGACCTGAGTTCTAGGATGACCATTAACGGATTGAACCACTGAGGTGCCCCTTCAGTGCTCTTTCAATACAAATATTATTTGTCTCTTTTTATGACTTTTGCTAAAGTAGCTTAGAGCTACCTTGAAATTGTGTGGCCTCTTTTTTCAGATCACAGTGATGCTGCCCTGCAGAAAATAACTTGGGCCGCGTGGCTTAAAACACAGACAGAACAAACAATTTGGATGCAATTATTGAGGTGTGTGGTTAAGGGAATGAGAAAGACTCAGAGACAGGTGAGGCTCAGGGTCGGTTGACAGATTTTGCTTAAAATTTTACTAAGTAATGAAAATCATGTTTTTGGAAAATGTTTTGACCCAATTGACAAATGGCCAAACATTTTCCCCTCACTATGTCACAATGGCCTGTTCTGATCCACAGTGTATGCACCTCCCATCTAGCAGGGTGAATAAGAACTGGAATGTAAGTGGATTTGGATAAGGTAAGATTTATGCTAATGGGTATTCTAAAAAGGCAAAGATACGAGGAGGGGCAAATTTGGGTGATGGATGTTCTTGCCCTAGTACTATGAAAGGGTCAATTGATATTTTGATATTCCCATTTTAAAAAAATGTATTTTTAAAATTTTATTTTAAGTAGGCTCCATCCCCAATGTGGGGGTTGCATTCACAACCTTGAGATTAAGAGTTGCATGTTCTACTGACTGAGCCAGCCAGGTGCCTCTTGATAAAACCACTTTGACGATGACAATTTGTGACATGCTAATATTCCATTATAGGTATATATCACATTTTGCTAATCAATTCTGTTGCCGGACAATTGGTTTTCTTTCATCTTGGTTATAGCAAATAACACTGCTATGAACATGGGCACACAACTGACTCTTTGAGACCCTGCTTTCAGTTCTTTTGGGTATATACCTAGAAGAATTGCTGGATCATCTTGTAATTCCATTTTTTAATTAATTTATTTTTATATTTTATTTTTTATATATATTTTTATTTTATTTTATTTTTTTACCATTTTTTAGTTTTTTGAGGAGCTGCCATATTGTTTTCCATTGTGGTTGTGCCATTTTGCATTCCCACCAACAACGTACGTGAGTTCCACTTTCTCCACATCCTTACCAACACCGCTTCTTTCCGTGTTTTTGGAGTAGCCATCCTAATAGGGGTGAATCATCCCTTCCCTTTTCACTGGCACAAAGATGTGAGGATTCCAATAACCTGGGATCTGTTGCCTGGGAGAGCTTCTGGGTAAAAGAAGCCAGTGGCTCTTGGCAGTGGTTAAAGAAACAGAGCACAAAATAGATGGAGCTTGAAAATGCGTCACCATGCAGAAGTAAACTGGCATCGAGGCCATTTTTGTGCTTTAAGAGACCCAATTAAGATAAAGGGGGAAAAAAAACTCTATTCAGCTATGGTGTTGTGATGGGTGTGAAGAGAAGTGTATACCTTTGTTTTGCTCCAGAAGTTCAGCAAGAAGCAAAAAGTAGTTTTATTTTGGTGAAATGCTTCCTGAAACAAATCCACCTCTAGCTCTCATTAATGCTTGTCAGGGAGACTTGGACAGTGAAGGAAAAATGTGCAGTGAGCTGGTGTATTCCAAGGTGAGGTTTTTGGGGCCCAGCCAGCTCCAGCACCTCGGCTTCTGCTTTCATTTTTTCCCCTTCACTTCCCCTGACGATGATTCCAGGGACTTTAAGTCTCCTGTCTATACTTGTAGCTCACTGTCTTTGCACCAGAGGAGTTATCCTGATGTCAGAGAAGGGTTTGCCCCCCCCCCACTCCCACCCCCAAACTCCCACATTTGGTTTTTTATTTTTTTTTATTTTTATTTTTTTCCACATTTGGTTTTATTGGTGCTGGATCACTGGAAACGAGTTTATGGATCCCATCTGAAGTGGCTGAGAAGGAGCTTCACACTAATATTTGTGAATGAGGGCGCTTAGATATGGGCCACACGGGCAGGCCAGGTGTTCAGTGCGACAACAGCCTAAGGGGGGGGGGGACCTTGAGAGAACCCAAGGAGAAGGCAGCCATCTGTGGGCCAAGGAGAGAGGCCTCAAAGGAACCAAACCTGCTGACACCTTGATCTGGGACTTTCAGCCTCCAGAACAGTGGGGACATGCGTTGTTGGCGTGTACATCTCCTGGGTCTGTGCGCTGCGCTGGGAAGCCAGAGCCGCCTCTAGAGAGACTTGGTCTTAATGGGACAAAGTCGAGAAAAGGAGGAAAACTAGTTTGTCTTCTTTCTCCTCTGTGTGTGTGTGTGTGTGAGAGAGAGAGAGAGAGAGAGAAAGAGAGAGAGAGAGATAAAGAGACGGGGGCAACCTGGGTGGCCCAGCGGTTTAGCTCCTGCCTTCAGACCAGGGCCTGATCCTGGAGATCCAGGATCGAGTCCCACGTTGGGCTCCCTGCATGGAGCCT